>VXCM01004379.1:3132-53549 GCA_014773175.1 Lucifuga dentata
AGACAGGAAGTAGCAGTTAGCTTGCTAGCCCTGAAACAGGAAATGTTCCATGAAGGTCTTAGTTGTGTTGTTAAAGCTAAGTTATCATGGCGTTGGACTTGACAGGATTTTCTCTCTCCTGGTTATTTGTTAGATTTGTGGATCTTTTGTTTATCAGGTCATCTAGTTCCTTTGCACGATCCTTTAAGGTGGAATTGCTCTTTTTGTAGCTTTGGTACAGTTCTGGTTACAGACTCTCTCCACCTCCTACACTCCTATTTGGAGTCTAATTCATTAGACAAAAAAGAGACAAAACACACAATAAACAAAGTTAAAGATGAATTTGACTGATAGCATTGGGTTTTTTTCTTTCAAATTTTCTATAGATATCACAATAATATTGTTATCATGAATACTTTTCGCTATGATAATCATGTCATGAAAATCTGATATTGTGACAGCACTACTTAGAGGACAACAGGAGGCATGTGAAGGAAAGGTGATGTGCCAAGTATGTCTTCTCTTGTCTCTCTTTCTTTCATTCTGTTTCTTCTCTCTCTGTCTGCATGATACTTATAATGAAAAACCCATCCCGTCATCTCCAAGAACTTGAAGATGATAAAAATATTATTTTACCACCATGAGATTGAAATTATTATTATTATTAAAATTGAAATTATCCTGCTTTTTCCCTGCCAAGTATGAATTTTGAATCATTTTCCATCATTTTAAGAATACACACATGATGCAGCTTCCTTTTGAAGCACATATGTTGCTATTAATATCAATTTGTAATTTTTTTTTTTTTTTTCCACTCTGAGAGGCCGTGGGATTTGCCTTTAAAACGACGTTCTGTGGGTTCGTGAAGTGCCGCCTCTCAAAGTGATAACAATAACCGCTAGTCTTCCTTTCCGCTCCTCTCCGGAGACTTCCCACTAATTATGAAATGCATAAAACATGCCACGAATGCCAGCGAGACAATAGAGGGGGAATTGCGAATTTTTAGCCTTGACATTTAGTCTTTGCCTTGCATTATTCACACACCCTTTTCCTATTTACCCTTCTCTCTCCCAACTTGGGGAAAAAGAGGTAAGGCAAAAAAAAAAAAAAGGGNGGGGGTGAGGAGAGCAAGGGCAGCCAGGTGGAATGGAAAAATTGACCACATGTCGTGCTTAAATAACATCTCAGAGATGACAGGGGAGTCCAGGGAGCGAGTTGGGCTTATGTTTATTGGATTTTTTTTTTTTTCTCCGTCCTCTTCAAGAGGCTTGGCGAGCGGGAGGGAGTCACATGGCGGCGTGTTTGAACGGAAAGAGAGAGGAGAGGAAATGAGAAACGCGGGAGAGCCGGAAGCAGCAACAGGAAAACACGAGGAGAGAGGAAAAAGGGAGACAGGTGAAGAGAAAACAAGGAGAAGCAGACAGGAGAGATTGAAAATGGAGCTGAAAGGGGGGGAGGGGGGAGTTAGCAAAAAGGGCCTGTTGAAAAATGCAGCGGCGTTGCGCCTCCGTCTTAAACTTCCCACCCAGTCAGAGAGCAACCATGCTGAAGGCGAAGGCGAAAGCGATTCGACCTTTAGACTCCATTAAGTAATTTAATGGTGCTCCAGTTTGGTAGGGAAAGACTTATGAGGGGGAGCCGGCGATCTCGCTTTCTCCTCTCTGAGTCTGACAAAAATACAAGCCTCAGTTTTCCTCTCTCTCTCTCTCTCTCTCTCTCTCTCTCTCTCTCTCTCTCCTTCTTTCCTTCCAGCTGAGCGCACAAACCTGCTGAACCCCTGATGATCTTTATTTATAACCTCTGATCTTTATTTATAAGTCATGTTAAAATGTGATCTGTGTATCCACATACGTTATCCGACGACAACATCACGACTTGCATTAACGCCTTGTGTTTAAAGCTTTCTCGTAATCTGGATTCTGCTCATTTTCTGGTTGGATCTACAGTAGGCGGAGTCACAAGCGAGCGTGGCGTGTCTCAGGGAGCGGGAGGCGATGCTACGTTTTGGCTTTTATTGGTTTTTGCTGAGGAAAATGTGGGTTGCTAGATGGTTCAGCAGCCCTTGAAAACCCATGTGCAGCAACTCACTATTCCTGATTTAAAATAACTTTATTAAAGGACCATACCAATGATTTTGCATGACTAAGTCCAACAAATACTACTGGCACACACGTTATAGTACTGACAACCATTTTCGAAAACATAAAACTGTATTTTAGTTTTCGTTTTATTTAGCCAAATCCCCTAATCTTTCAAAATCAAATGTTCAGGTGATACACACATTAAAGGACCATGCTATCCATTTTGCATGTTTGAGCCTAATATATTCAATTTTCATACATGTAATGTTACTGACAATCATTTCCCAAAGGATAAAACCATATTTCATCTTTCCTGATATTTTGTAAAATCTCTTAATCTTTCAAAATCAAATATTCAAGTGATACACCCACCTTAAAAATCCATGTTTCTCCTGTTAATAGTTACACAGCCTTATGAAGTCATGGTCCTTTAAATTTTTCCATACACACAGGTCTTCTTTTGGGACTATATTCCCCAGTGGAGACATACATTCACTCCGTGCGTTTTATTGCACTTAAACACTAAAATGACATAACTTCTAAAACAAACCTGAATACACGTCTTGTTCACGATGATCCCAAGAACATTTCAAGTATCAACAAGTTGATTTTAATAGTGTACCAGAATGAACTGAAACCAATGGAGGTCTGGAAGGTAGGAAAAACATTTTTAATGCACCTTTCCAGTAGTATGCTTTGGGAAATGATTGTCAGTAACATTACGTGTATAAAAATTGAATATATTAGGCTCATACATGCAAAATGGGTGGTATGGTCCTTTAAAATTCAGTGTTTCACCTGCTAATACGTATGTATGAATGCAGAAGGGGTGGTCTGTTTTCTCTGTAAAAGTTGTCTTCTCCTGGGACAGTTTTCCCTGGCAGAGACATACATTGTCTTCCGTGCAGCTACAGGTTAAATAAAGTTACTTCGACAAAAAAAAAAAAAAAAAAANAAAAAAAAAAAAAAAAAAGTACCCTAATAGATGTTATGCTGTAACAAACTGCTTATCTAAAGTGCTTGATTTTAATTGCATACTGGAATGAGCTGAAACCAGTGGCAGTCTGGAAGGAGAGGAAAAACACCTAAAATGTACTGATAACGTTATATATTTTGGGAAATGGTTGTCAGCAGCATACTCGCATACATAAAATATATGTGAGTTGCATATATTAGGCTCAAACATGCATGATTGCATGATTTCCTTAAACAGGAGTGAAGAGGAACATGAGGTATAGAGGTGGATTGTATATATCCAAGCTGTACCATGTCTATTCCATTCCAACTACAACACAGCCAGCATTTACCCCTTGTATTAATATGTGTCTGGATATATGTAGATTACATTTAAAGGACAATTTTGGAAATCATACTTTGTGTGTAGTATATATACTGTATATTAATGTAAAATCATCATTTAAATTAAAATCACCATCAATGGAAAATAGTTTAAATCATACCTTAGAATGAGATATTTCCTGACTAAACATCTTATCCATCACTTTTTGCGGCAGCCAGTAAACTCTGTTGTGATTGGTCAAAAATAAAAGAATGGGCCAATCAGAGACAACCTTATAAAAGTGCTGTTTCATATACTGGTATGGTACAGTTGTTTGGTAATCTCGTTCAACATGTTTGTGCTTTATTAGCAAGAAGCTTGAGATAACATACAAACCAGAATGGAATCAACATGGACTCAGAAGAGGAAAAGAGCATCATAAGTGTGATATATCAAGACATGTTACACAGAGCAGGACTGGAATTAACTGTTTGGTGATTCAGACGAGGAAGAGGAGTCCAGAAAAGCTAACGTCAGCTAATGTCAGTCACAGTAATCAGTTGTTTACCAGCACCAGTACGTGGATTATTTTCAGGAAATCAGAGGTATACTGTCACAATACCCAGAAAAACAGGTAATTTGCTAAACAAATAAACTGATGGAACAACATCAGGGCTTATATACAAGTTTTTAAAAAAATCTAAATTTGCAGGTCAAATTTAGGGGGGTCGGCTTATACAAGAGATTGGCTTATACTCCAGTATATATACGGTATGTTCATTTAAATGCAAGGAATAAATGGAGCCTTTGGCTGCAGACTTACACCTGTGTTTGTCCATTTGTGGTCTGCTGCTGAAATGGGTATTTGCATGTGTGTGTGTGTGTGTGTGTGTGTGTGTGTGTGTGTGTGTGTGTGTATGTGTGTGTGTGTGCTCCAGAGCACCTGGTGGCTTTCTGGCAAACATTAGAGCAGCTGTAAGGTCCATCAGCTGCACGGCTGAAGCCAACGGCTCACCACTCACCTCTCTGTGTTTCTGCAAGTCAGCAGCCAGCTGCACACCTGCTACACCCTACCCCCACCCATAACTTAGCCTCACCGCACACCAAGGCTGGGGAGGAGGGTGCACCAACAGANCCCCCACCCATAACTTAGCCTCACCGCACACCAAGGCTGGGGAGGAGGGTGCACCAACAGAAAATGGAAACTGGGGGATGATAGAGAGACAGAGGTGGAGGTAAGCATTGAAGGATTGATGGTGAGAGTGGAAGAGAAAGAAACAGGATGACAGTCAAAGCGAGACAAACGGAGAGACTAAGAGAGTGTGACAGAAAATGAGAGAAGGACAGAAAACGATATAGCATCAGGAAACGAGAGAGGGACAGAAAACAAGAGCGTGAAAATGAGAGAGGGACAGAAAATGAGAGCATAAAAACGAGTGAGGGACAGAATACTAGAGAGCGAGAGAAAGACAGAAAGTGACAGACAGAGCGGTCAGTGGATGGCAGATTTTCTCTGCTTTTCTTTGCTCTTCTAAAGGTTTTTACACATCAGAGTGAATAATATTTGTAAAGTTTGCATGTATGAATACTATTTTTCAAACTGTTAATGGATCCTTTCACATCACGGACAGAGTGCAGCAAACAAATCAAAGTGTCGTTTCCTGCTAACGTCACATTCAAAACATTCAACGTGGCAGACAATCCACCACGTTGAATGTGACGGATTGTCCAATTGCTTTCATGTCAAAGAACGCTGTCCTGTACGATAAAGAGGACAAAAATTATAAAGGCGATGACTGTAAAATGGTGAGTTGACCCTCGTTTGTCTGAAAGCGGTTATGATAAACAGTGTCGGCATTGTGGGCGGGCCTTGGAGGTCCAGGTCCACCCATAACAGTCACTGTGCCCTCCCTCAGCTGAATTCCCTCCCTAGCAAAAAAAAAAAAAAAAAAAAAAAAAAAAAAATTAACAATAAAAGTAAAATTAAGTCATACAATTTGGCAATGGAAGACATAACACTGCAATCCAAAATAAAGCACAAAAGAGATATATAACCATTCTGAATGCCTAGCCAATTAAATACAACTATGATATCCACATTATATGACCAGCCAATCAATTACGGTAGTTGCGGGGAGAGTTAGGTTGGTTGCACTGACGTAGAGATTTTTTTGGCAGTACACATATACAAAGCTAAAACTTGTCCTAGCATTGTGCAAAATTTAGCCAACACAGTCAATATGGACATAAGAAAGTGGTTTGGAACTGCATCCAGTTTGGCAATAAATCGTGGCAGGTGACAACCAAGCTCTAGTAATGATTCAGCTGACATTAGCTCAGTTACTACTGCACCTGATCCTGACACACAGAGGAGCTGCGGCGATGGAGGTAACGTTAGCATTCCTGGGGACACTGATGCTAAGCAACTAATGGAGATTGACATTTGCCCCGATGATTTGAGAACAGATGGGCCTATGCATGTCAGATTTGAGAAGTATCCCTCACATCTCTTTGGAACTAAAAAGAGGTCATTCATGTCCTCATGGTATCACAATCGAGAGTGGTCAAATATTCCATCAAGCGGGATGCTGCTTTCTGTTCCCCTTGCAGAAAATTTCACTATTCTCAGTCCAAATGTGATCCAGCTTTCACTAGCAAAGGCTGGAAACATGCAGTGGAGGCTAATAAGGCACTTAAACATGAGATTTCCAAGGAAAATTTGACCTGTTTTAGTCTTTGGAAAGAAAGAGATCAGCGTATAGAGAAAGGGAAACAAATCTCAACTCTAGTCAGTGCAGATCAGCTCCAAAAAAAATGGTACTACGTTTCTAGTATTGTTGATGTCATGGAGTTTCTAGTTTCTAACCAGTTGCCTTTATGGGGTAAATTAGATGCATTTGGTGATATGTCTGAAGGAGGAAGTGGGCTTTTTCTATCCTTATTTGACTTCAACATAAGGAAAGACCCCCAGTTGGCCCAAATTGTGAAGTCAGTTCCCTGAAATGCAACATACACAAGCCATGAGATGCAAAATGAGCTTATTTGCTTTGCTTTGCTTATTTAATGAGCAATGTTGTGAATGAAGCTATTGTGAAAGAAATTGGGGATTCATGGTTGACAATCAAAGTAGATGCGCTAGTAGAGCTACAGAGACTGTATTTCAGTGCCTTGGATCACGTACTTGGAGAGATAGAGTCGTGCTTCAGTGAGCACAACACCGTGCTGGCCGCTGCACTTAAAGTGACATTTTTGGATGCAAAGGCATTAAAGCCAATCATGGACTTGACAAATTCTGCAGTTGTGGAAACGGAATGTATAGTTGTAAAGCAGTACATCTCCAAACTCAAAAACAATAACAGCCAAGGACAGTGGGCTGTCAGAAGGCTCCTGTCAGAACAGCACAAAGTCTTAGAGGCCATGCCGAGCGTGTTGCTCGCTCTTAAACTTTGTGTCACATTTGGTGCTTCTACAGCCATGTGCGAAAACACATCCTCTACATTAAAGAACATTTTCACCGATCACCGACGTGCAATGTTGCACAGTCACAAGAGCCAGCTTGTGCAGCTAACTCCTAAATGTGACCTTACATGAAAATTGTGAGACGAATGGAAAGAAGTTGTACTGAG
The DNA here is from genome assembly GCA_014773175.1 of Lucifuga dentata. Classification (NCBI taxonomy): domain Eukaryota; kingdom Metazoa; phylum Chordata; class Actinopteri; order Ophidiiformes; family Bythitidae; genus Lucifuga; species Lucifuga dentata. Next base: position 10,098 of record VXCM01004379.1, read on the forward strand.
GAGATTCCCACTCACAGTCAGCAACTCCAGCTGTTCTAGTGGTGAGTTCATAAATCCATTTATCTTATGCACCTTGGGAAAATGTCTGTCCTGCTTTGTGCACTGTGTTATTCAAGAGTGGTAGGCTGTTGTTTGCACTTTTGTAATTGTGGCTAGATGAGCGCATATGGTTGTATGCATATTGGTTCTTGATGTGACTGGAGGGATGTTGTTTATCCTTTAATTTGTTGTGTAGCCTGTGAAGATGATGGTCCAATGTGTAGGTTTATTCATTCTATCGAATTGCCTCTTGCAGTCACAAAATAGTTACCCTGTGAGATGTGAGGGATCTTAACCTCTGGTTTTGTGGGTGTAGTGTGTGCGCACGGTGCCTGTGCACATAAGTGACAGTATGTTGGTACGCTGCCCTCTGTCATAGTTAATTTCTTTTTTGAAATATAATGGTAATGATACACTTAATAAAAGCTACGTGAGGTGCCCCCTCCCCATCAAACCTGATTGCCCATCCATTCCTTATGGTCTGGCACCGACCCTGGTGATAAAGCTTTAATTCCTCTATCATGTTTCCTCTATGATGCACTCAGAATCTCAGTTTTTTCCTCCATTTTTTTTTTTTTTTTTTTTTTTTTTTTTTTTTTTGGAAAATCAGGACTTGATGTTGATTGCATTTATTTCATAGTACATTTTTTTGGGGGGGAGGTAAATGTATTGTAATAATTGCAAAAATTGCATCCTGTGATGGATTATTGATCTCCAGAACATAACCAGTTCTGGAGATCTGAAACCAGTGAAAGTCTGGAATGTAGGAAAAACAATTCTAAAATGTGGCACTCCAGTGGTATGCTTTGGGAAATGGTTGACAGGAAAGTAACATGCATGCAGGTTTTATATATTGAGTTCAAACTTGCTAAATCTTCATTGTGGTCATTTAAGGCTAATTTCAGGTCCTTTAATTCCAGTTTTTGCCTACATCTATTTTTTCGATCACCTCTTTGTCTTCTTTTTGAAGTAGCACATATGCTGATGATACCTCTGTTTCTGCCGGTTAGACCTGCACGAATGAAACGAGCATCGTTTCTGAAATGGGAGTTAACGTTGAACCAGACACAAATGAAGATGAAATAATGATCAGTGCCATCGCTTTCTCAAGCATGTTTAAAGGTCCGTGGCCATTTAGTCATATCTGAAGGAGGAGAAGGATGAGAACTCGAATGTGTGAAACGTCTGAATGTCAGCGAGGATTCAGGATTGGTGCTTTGACTGCAATTGATCGACATGTTGCATGAGCGCCGATTGCCTCATCCAATCAGAAGGCGGTTGTTATCGGGCGATTTATGACGTGCGAGGGAGAATAATTAAGAAATTCTGACGTGTTTTGATGACATCACGTTGGCAGATATGTGAAACAGATCAGATTTGTTTCCATATGAGATGTGGCTCAAAATGGATCTGAGAACATCAGATTATCTGATTCCATGTGCTTTTTTTTTTTTTTTTTTTTTACCATTTACATGTTCACGACACATGATGTATCTGAAATGTGTGTGTGTGTGTCAGGTCACTTGATTTCAAAAAGAGGGGCATGTTATTAGCACAGCAAACAGACTGAATCTGTTTTAATCTTTTTTTTTTTTTAACAAGAACATGGTAGGGCCCCTGCTGGCACACAAACACACACACACACATAGCACACAGACCGCATATAATTTGAAGAGGTTCAGGTTTGTAGCCACAGCCTATCAGCGTGTCTGCAGACATTATCATTATAATGTTGTGGATTGACATTATTGCTGCCTCTGCTCTTGTTAATCCATCTGCACGTGTGTGAGTGTGTGTGTGTGTGTGTGTGTGTGTGTGGTCCATATTACACCCATGTGTGTTATGTGCATCTTTTGGCCAATCTCCAGCTAGACAAACAAACAGCCATATGGTCAATTAAGGCCCATCAATACCTCTGTTAACATCGTCACCAGCTGATAATTAAGAAAACAACGACAACCTGTCAGCCGCTGGCTCTGCTCAGTCACACACACACACACACACACACACACACACACACACACACACATATGCACACACACTGTTTCGTGTTAGTAAAAATATAATTGTTATAACGCATTGTAACTTGAAATGTTGCTTACATTTGAGATTGAAGGAATAAAAAAAGGATCAAATAATAATCAAGAATGGAAAAAAAAAAAACAATCTAAAGTCAAATGAATTTTCCTGTTTTCTTTTGCATTTTCTATAATTCAACCAATGTATTTTAGTTGTGTTTTGGTACAATTTTTCAAAGTTTTTCCCTTTTTATTTTGTTTTTCTTTTGGAATCTGTCATTTCTTTGAAAACCTTCCTTTTTTTTGATTTTGCTGTCACAATATTTGTTTGTTTACTAATTTGTTTGAGATTTTGTAAAAATGGAAAATCTTTATGTTTACAACAATTTTGGATTGTTGCAAAAATTATATCAAGAATTATATATCTTTTTTTTTTTTTTTTTTTTTTTTTTACAAAATATTCCAGGTAATATAAATCTACCTGAATATTATTTGTGTTTAATTATATTATTGCTATTATTTTCATTTTAGCCAAACATCAGTTTGACTGAATTACCTGAAATCACACATCTATCTATAAAGACAGAAATCTCTGTCTGTAGCACCATTATCTCTAGAACCAGTACTGTATGAAGTTGAAATTCAGCAGGCTTATTGTTCAGGACCTAAGGATGTGCAGTGTCATGTGCGAAGTTGTTTGGATGAGCGGTTCTCAAATTGAGAACTGCTTATCTGCTGTGCTAGTAAAAAGTAGTCCATGAACGGAAGGATACGGTCCAGGTGCAGCAGCATATGCTCCAGTCCATGGGCACTTATGGCAGGCTGTGACACACACACCATAAAATCCTGCTCAGTTCGAACAGGCACGTTTTTCAAAGGGCACTGCAAACAAAGCTAGCTCACGAGGACATGCAGGACAAAATTATGGCAGGCTGCAGCACACACCATAAAGTCTGACCCGGTCCAAACATGCTCCTGGTGCAGCGACAGGATACGCTCCTTGCACGGCAGCATACTCTGATCCACGGGCACTTGTGGAAGACTGAGGCGCACTGTGCAAAGTTGTTCACTTGAGCGTTCTCCAATTGAGCTGTGCCGGTAAAAAGTAGTCCAGGTGTGGCGGCAGGATACGCTCCAGGAGCAGCAGCATATGCTCCACTCCACAGGCACTAATGGCAAGCTGCGGCGCTTAACATAAAGTGCAGCCCATTCCGAACAGACATGTTTTAAATGGGCGCAGCACTAGTTTTTTTTTTTGTTTTTTTTTAAATNAAAAAAAAAAAAAAAATATCAACTTCTATTGAATGGGGAGAGTAAAAATATCTGTGCAGCCGGGAAGTAAAGTTAAAGTATGATCATCATTAAACATTCCTGGAATATCAATCGCTCATTTATTAATCCTCTGGAACTTTGTTGACAAGAACCGAAGTACAGCTTCAATAAATAATGACTTGCTGGTCGACTGGGAGCTTTAAAAATCCAATCAGCTGCGAGTTACTGATTACCCGCCTGAATGTGGAGCTCAGACACTGGGAAGCAATCTGACTTTCATCCGTTATGTCAGGAATAATTGCCTCCTAAATTTATTGATGATGGTATAAAAAGGCTCACAGAAGGATTATTTCCATCAAATCATAATTGTGTATTCAGAGACATAAAATGCCCGAAATTGTTGAGAGAAAACACATTCATAATTTGCAAAGTGTTCCAAGAGTACATGTACATTGGTGAGACTGTGCATGTCTGCCAGTATAAAATCTGGTTCAAAATCTATTTAAGGATTTACTACTGCAGTGCCTGTTGTTACGATCCTTATATTTGTATGTGTAGTTGTGTTTGTGTCTCTTTGCTTCTCATTTTGCTCTGTCTTTTCCTCTGGGCTGTAGCGGGTCGTACCTGTGCATCTTTGTATGTGTGTATGTCTGTGTTGGTATGTGCAGGTACGTTTCTTGATTGGATAATTCGAAGGAGCATGTTGTTTGAGGATTGGTTCCTGGAGCCCACGCTTGGAGGACAGCTGGTGCATGGATTGGCTGGTGCACATTGTCGTGGGATTCAAAAAGCCCAGCTGACAGCTCCTCGGTGTCGAGTTTCCCTGCCTCATCCGCTCCCAACCAACGCCGCTTTGTGTTTCTGTGTTTGTATTATTTTGTGTAATTCTGTCCATCAATCCATTCGGTTTGTAGTGCTGGCACTTGGTGATCCTAGTGAGGATGCTTTGTGTTTATGTCCATTTGGACTTTGCATGCCAGACTACTTTGTGTGTTCTGTTAACCCAGATCTTTATGCTAGCTTTTCTGTACTGTGTGCTCGTTCTGTGTGTTATTTCCATATTCTGTAAATAACTGTAAATAAATATTGTTATTGTTTTATGGAAATATACTCTGTTTGGGCCTTTCTTGGGAGTGGGCTTGTGCAGGAAGACCTCGAACACATGTTGCACGCAGTTTCCCTAAGCTGGGTCGTAACACTGTTGAAAACATGTCTGTATTGAACAGGCCAGACTTTATGGTGTGTGCTGCAGCCTGCCGTAAGTGCCACTGGACCAGAGCATATGCTGCTACACCCAGAGCGTATCCTGCCACACTGACTTACTTTTTTACTGGCACAGCTCAATTTGAGAACTGCTCATCTAAACAAGTTCAGACACTGCACGTCCTTGGGTCCTGAGCAATAAACCTGCTGAATTTCAACTTCATACAGTGCTGGTTCTAGAGATGTTGGTGCCACAGACAGAGATTTCTGCCTTTATAGTTAGATTATGATCACTATTTTTGGACGCATGAATGAATGAACCTTTCTGTTAGTTCTCGCATGTGATCAACGCAAATCTAATGAGTGCAGGAAGATGGTTTGAGAAACATCATAACTCACCCTGAACCTGACATACATATTTGATCTTCCACGTTGCAAGGCTCATTGAGAAAGTGGCATGCCATTTCTAAAATCTCATTGGAAAACTGTTGAAAAGTGACAAGTTTAAATAACGTTTTTTTAAAAATATTTTTTCTAGAAGTGATTCTAGAAAACACGAAAATCCAGAAAATTCTGAATTCTTTTCAAAATCTAGAGAAAATCTAGAGAAATCTAAAACAATCAGTCTTTGACATTCCCACTATGTCCAAGTTCACCAGCCAAAATTTCTCATCCTTTCAAGTAAGTGATTTTTATTTATTTATTTTTATTTATTTTTTACAGTGCAGCTATAGCTGGCAAATAAAAAATTATAAAAACTTTAAATGCCAGAGAGTTAATAAAGTTGGGTTATTTTGCTGAACTTGCTTTTGAAACACTTTATATGATGAGGTTTGCAGATTAACATTAAATGAGATTAAACAAAAAAAAAAACCCCTTTGTTCAGCATTTTTTAATCTATTATGTGTTTGTAATCAAATTAATATCTTTGCTGAGGAGACATGTAATAAGTAAACAGTGAAGAGGAGCTTTTATCTCAGTCTACACACACACACACAAGCTCAAATATAAGGATGTAAGGAAAGGTTTTATTCTAAATACTTGCCTATTTTTCTGAAATTACACAAGCTCGACCCCATGAAGCCTCATATGTACACTGACCGTCATTCGTTCTTTCATTCTCTGTCATCCATAAAAAAAAATGTCCTTCCCTCCTCCTTCCGCAGGCCTTCCTCCTTCATTATCTCCTTCCCTCCTCCCTTTTCCCCTACTTCACTCCTCTCTCTCTCTCTCTCTCTCTGNATTATCTCCTTCCCTCCTCCCTTTTCCCCTACTTCACTCCTCTCTCTCTCTCTCTCTCTCTGGCTCTGATAATTACACAAGCTGCTCATGACCGAGCCAACCCGCCCCGTAAAGTCCCCACGCATGCCGCAACATCTTCTTTATTAGTTGCAAGCTAGTTTATTCCTTTCCAAATAGCTCCACGCAGAGTCAGCTGGGCTTCACTGGATTTTCTGCCAGCGGCAGCAGAAAGCAAATTGTAGTAATTGAAAGGGCCGCGGGGAAAAGAAACTCAAATTACACGTACAGCAGCGTGGGCGTACCTGAGGCCACATTTAGAATATGCATGAGATCCACTGGTGCCAACCTGAAACTCGGCATGAAAGAGTTCACATATGTGAAAAATATTAACGCTGATGCCAGAGGCATGGACTCCAGATATATGACAGGACTTACACTCAACACGAGCCTGAGTCGTAAATTTGCTAACTTGAGACTCGACTTAACAGAATCAAGAGAGACTTGCATCTCAAGTTGACTTTTGCTGGTGAAAGACTTCATATCTTAAAACAAAGATTAAAAAATTATACTTTCAAAAGGTGTGCACTGACTCAGCTTTTTGTTTCACAAATTCACATTCAACCAATCAACAGCTAATCCAGTTGCATACGATAATGACTAGTTAATACCAAAGGTAATAGCCCTAATGCATCCATATAATTAGGAATTTAATCTTTTGGGTTCTGCCTTTGCTTCTTGTACTTGGACTCAACCTGCATAAATCTTGTTATATGAGCTCATTATGTCACCCAGCATCTTTTTTTTTTTTTTTTTTTTTTTTTTTTTTTTTTTTTTTTTTTNAAAAAAAAAAAAAAAAAAAAATTGGAAGACAATGTATGTCGATGCATGTCAGATGTATCTCTCCACCAGGAAATATAATCCCAGGAGAAGACGGCTTTTAGCGAAAAATTTAAATGACCATGACCTCTACAATCATGCCTAAGTGTTAGAAGGTGAAATGCTAAAGGTTAGGGATTTGAAAAAAAATATTAACAGGAAAACTAAAATACGGATTTATGTTTTGGAAAATGGCTGGTAGTAATGTAACTTGCATGTGGGTTATACTATGTACTGGGCTCAAACATGCACAATTGCTAGTATGGTGTTTTAAGGCTCTTACAGACTGATTTTAGGCTGTTGCAGACAAAAGTTAAGTCATGTGAGAAGTTTGAAGAAATCTTTGGTCTTTAAGTAAAACCTGTCATCATAGAACCTGGACCAAGTCACTGTTTTGCAGCCACAATACAATCACAGGTATGATCCTTTATTACAGAGCAAAAAGTGTATCACTCACTGTAAACTGTAGCTTGAATCTTTAGTTGAGAATCGAGAGATTGAGGAGAATGCATTGACCTGGAGTCAAAAGAGGAGGAGGTAAGAAAAGGAGGGGGTGGGCAATTTCAAAACCTGCTTCGGGCCCCCAAAATGCTAACGCNAGGTAAGAAAAGGAGGGGGTGGGCAATTTCAAAACCTGCTTCGGGCCCCCAAAATGCTAACGCCGGCCCTGCCGCTGAAAAGTTTGGCCAGTGCTTAGTACCCATCTAACCAAGGAAAAAAACAAACAGGAAATCAAATGTCACTGCTTATATGTCAGTATTGTATCATAGCTGAGATGACTGAGTCACCGCGGGCCGATACGAACAAAATCATTTCTGTCTGCATCCGCAGAACAAACAACGAGCCCACAAACAATGTTAATGAGCTCTTTGCTGAACTGTCACAGCTGAATAACATCTTTACATATACAAACAGTAGGTGGATAATTGAGCGAACATCCGGCCCCTCGTGGCCCATCTAATGCTTCCTGAGTCTGGCCACGTAGGCTAATAGGGCAGCCGTGCAATTAGTGCGAGTGTGGCTGTGGCTGTAATGATTATTCCCACTATTACACAGATAGAAGAGCTTTGACCAAAAACAGTAACGAGCCATGGTGTCAATCTGATCATGGCTGGACTGACACACGTGGTGAACGAGGTGATCTGAGGCGGCATATCTAACAATTCAGACAACAGAAAACATGTTGTAACTCAGCAATTATATTAAAGGACAATATCTGCGATGCTGCATGTTTGAGTCTGATATATACAACCCATGTACGTTACCAACAGCCATTTTCCAAAATATACTACTGGAACAGTAAATTTTATAATTGTTTTTCCTACCTTCCAGACTGCCATTGGCTGCAGTTCATTTCAGTATGCTATTAAAATCAATTGTAGAGACTTTAATTGTGCTTGAGATACGTAATCCATCACAGCGAAAAAGATGTCTATAAGTTGTTTTTTTTTTTTTTTTTNTTTTTTTTTTTTTTTTGGTCAAAGTTAACTTTATTTAAATGATCCAACACATAAATGGAAGACAATGTATGTCTCTGCCAGGGAATATAGTCCCAGGACAAGATGGCTTTTACCAGGAAATTAAAACAACTGTGCCTTATGCAATCATGCATACGTATTAGCAGGCAAAACACTGAATTTTAAGATTGGTTGATTTTGATAGTCAGTCAGTAACTTTTATTTATTTAAATGTTTATTTGGCTAGGGACCGACGCAGAGACATGCAGTAGGTCATTCATAGAATAAACTAATGCTGCACATGATAGCATTTTTAGCCAGGGCTAATTTGCAAAACGTGTCCCTAGTTGGGCTTTTACAGAGCTGCATAATCCTCAGTACAATACAACATTAAAATGATAAGAAAAAATCAAAATACATATGCAACTGATCAGGGTAAACACTAAAACAAATACATAATCTGCAACATAATAATAATATACAATACTAATAAATACCCATGCACTGTCCATCATTAAAAGCGACTAAAATACAGTCACAGCCTCACATAATTTATAAAAAAAAAAAATACAATATAAAAGTGTTAGAATTACACAAGATTGCTGACACCTGATGACTCATGATTACACTCTTGAGCAATCTTCAAATGCTGTTTCAGCTTAGATTTGAAATGATCCCAATTATCACCCTGTTTGCGCTCTATAGGTAAAGAGTTCCAGATTTTAACTTGAACAGAAAAGGCCGCCTGTCCAAAGGATGTTTTGCAAAACGGAACTTTACAATTTCCTGCAACTGTACCCCGAGTAGTGAACATACAGTAACATGACATGTATGCAGGTTGTACACAGGATATTGGGCTTAAACATGGTATGGTATGGTATTGGCATGGTATTGGTATGGTCCTTTAATAAGCTCATGATGTGATGCACTGCTGTTCAATCGTTTAGAACATAACATTAAAATAGGCCACATAGACACACGTTGGTATTATGAATGCAAAGTAGTTTTAAATTACACTATTGTCAATGTTTTATATGGTAATTGTGTCGTGGTGTAAGGAATGAATTGAAATTATGTGAAAAACAAAGATGATTTTGACATAATAAAAGTTGCGTTGTGAGTCTCTGTCATGTTTATTTGCAAGTCTAATCTCACTTTGGTAACAATATCCCCAGGCGGTCTTTGTGCTATTTGTGTTTTTGTTTTGATAACTGCTTCACAGGTGACAAAAAAAAAAAAAAAAAAAAAAAGAAAGAAACAAAGACTGATAGGTAAGAATAGTTTACACCTCCAGGTACATGACCCAGTTCAGATTTTTTTGCTTACATGTCTCATGTATCAGACAGGAACATGTAAATCATTAAAAATAAATAAATAAAAAAGCACATAGAATCAGATATCCTCAGATCTGTTTTGGCTATATTCATATACATAAATAAATATGATGTGTATTGAATATCTGCAAATGTGACTCACCTAAAAACACAGATCAGAATTTCCTTGTGTGTCATAAAATGCAACACTCCTGTTTGTCTAAAAATGAATAACATCCACGGATCGTTGTTAAGCTTTTAGCCACACGACCCATGAATCCTGAGTTGCTTATCCACACATCCCTCTGATGAAACGGAGCCGCAATCAACACAAGTGCTACAATCCAGTTCAGTTTAAGTCCATATATACTCGAGTATAAGCTGAGTTTTTACTACCAAATTTCACAAAGCAAATCAGGGCGTCGGCTTATAGACGAGAAATTCAAATTTGATACCAGAGAAGGAAATTTCCAGGGGTGTAAATACTACCCATTACCACTACTCATGAAAATAGTTTAAATCATACCTTAGAATGAGATGTTTCCTGACTAAACATCTTACCCAGTAAGCTGTGATGTTATTGGTTAAAGACAAAAGAATGGGCCAATCAGAGATGACCTTATAAAAGTGCTGTTTCATATACCGGTATGGTANAGACAAAAGAATGGGCCAATCAGAGATGACCTTATAAAAGTGCTGTTTCATATACCGGTATGGTACAGTTGTTTGGTAATCTCATTCATCATGTTTTGTGCTTTATTAGCAAGAAGCTTGAGACAAAATACAACATAGAATGGAACCTTCACAGACTCAGAAGAAGAAAAGAGCATCATAAGTGTGATATATCAAGACATGTTACACAGAGCAGGACTGGAATGAACTGTTTGGTGATTCAGACGAGGAAGAGGAGTCCGGAAAAGTTAATGTCAGCTAATGTCAGTCACAGTAATCAGTTGTTTACCAGTACCGGTACGTGGATTATTTTCAGAAAATCACAGGAATACTATGACAATACCCAGAAAAACAGGTAATTTACTAGACAAATAAATTGATGGGACAACATCAGGAGGTCGTTTTATATGCGGGTTTCTTTAAAAATCTAAATTTGTAGGTCAAACCTGGGGGGCGGCTTATACATGAGATCAGCTTATACTCGAGTATGTACAGTACCTGGTATGTATGTATGTATGTGTGAATGGTATGTAACCCGATATCACAATTTCTCAATGGGCTTCACAATCCATAACCAACACACAGCAGGAGTAACTCACGCACAATGATAACGATAATAAAAGCACAATGAAGCAAAGTTAAAACAAAATATAATCATACATTATAAAGGAAGGATTTGACTTACTGGTTAAAACATAATGTAAAAAGATACGTTTTTAATTTAGACTTAAAAGACTCAAGATAGTTTGACTGTCTTATAGTGAGAAGGCCCTCGATCCCGCTGACTTCTTATTCACTCTCAGAAACTGATAGCAAGGCGACGTTTTGAGAACACAGAGCTTGAGGTGGTTCATAAGGCTGCAGCAGTTCAGCCTTATGCTGAGCTGTGCCTTCAGAGTGTGAAGGCACAGCTCCTTTTAAATAATCACATCTCACGCACACAGGAAGCCAATGAAGTGAGAATAACACAGGGGTAATGCTGCCAAATGTTCTAGTTTTTGTTCACAAACTCTTGCAGCTGCATTTTGAACCACCTGAAGCTTTTTGAAGCTACATTAAGGTAAGGCAGAAAATAGAACATTACAATAATCCAACCTAGATGACTTAAAGGTGCGGATTAAAGTCTCAGCATACGCCTTGGTGAGACAGGGTCTAATTTTTGCTATGCTGTGAAGGTGCCTTCTTGATGACTTCACAGAAAAGGAGGAAGAAAAGATAAATTGGTATCAAAGATTACACCAAGATTTGTAACTGCTCTGCTTTGAGAGATTGTACAGTTATCAAGTGATACGGTCAGTCAATCGTACAGGTGTCTACGTTTAGTTGGGTCAATAACATCTCACTTTTGTCGGAGTTTAATAATAAGTTTGTCAACATCCAATTCTGTCATCTAAACACACAGGTTGGAATTTTCTTGATATTCTGACTTGTAATAAGTAGGAGTGGGGGAAAAAATTATGTTTTAATTAATACAATATAAATTTAAAGGATTTGATCATTAATTCACAAAACAAAAAAACAATATTTTAAAGTAAAATTTTTAATTGAACACTAGTAGCGTAAATAACGCTAATAGTATAAATAACATTGCATAAGTAACTCTATAGCTATAAGTAACTCAACAACTCTACAGCATAAGTAATGCTAGTAGTATAAGTAATGCTAGTAGTGTAAGTAACGCCAGTAGCATTAGTAACACTAGTAGCATAAGTAATGCTAGTAGCATAAGTAACACTAGTAGCAGAAGTAACGCTAGAAGCATAAGTAATGCTAGTTACATAAGTAACACTAGTAGCATAAGTTCAGTGTGACGTAGCGTGACTACTACAGAAAGTGTAGAAGACCAAGTTTGTATTAAAACAACATGGCGCCTGTGACTCTGGTGTCTTGACAGAAGTGGGGATGTAATTCTCGGCAGAGATGAAGGTTTTTGGATTAAGGTTTCGGCATATTTTTATATGTGAGGACTTGTGTCCTTACAGCATCGTAGACAACGAGAGGTTTAGGAACATGCTTCAAAACCTCAAATCTCAGTACGAAGTGACACGACAACATGTTACTGAGGGCTACACAAAGCTTTATGTGAATGTCAAAGACAGCATCAGAGCTAAAAGGTCAAAGGTCAGCCTCAACCTGTTTCCTTTAATACACTCATTAAGTTTTCAATATATATTTTAAAAGATTGTCTTCATTTTTTATCCAATAATATAACTTAGAAGACATAACGCTAAAAAGTCTTTCCAGAATTTAACAGAATCGAATCGAATTGGGATTTTGAAAATCAAAATTGAATCGAATCAGGAGGTCAAAATTGATATCCAGCCCTCGTACTAAGCGTTACACGTGCTGAATGCTTCCCTCAACAATCCACAGATCATTGTCAAAGCTTTCAGCCGCATGATTCCGCCCATCATGAGTGCAAAAGAAGCTCCTCAGATGTAAATGAGTTGCTGACTGTATCGTTGATAGATAGTGACAGCTTTCAGGGTTGATCAATTTTGGAGGGCGGTTATGCTTCAGAGTTTTATTAATATAGATTCTCTTAAAAAAAAAAACAAAACAAAACAATGCAGCAATGGTTTTATCTGAGTTGCTGTGGTTGCGGCGCTGACCAGCGGGATGGATTCACCACTGCCAACTGCCAATACTGCTAAGTTGACAATAACAGCCATTAATGAGGAGAGTTAGCCATCGCCATGGGCTCGTGACATTTTAACGGAAATCCATAGACAGACAAACAGCCTGGCCTGTGTCGGGCAGGGTCGCTAACAGCTGTCAGAAGCTACCGGGTGCAGCCCTAAAAAAAGAAAAATAAATGAGCCAAACCCAAAAACCGTAAGAAAGAGCGCTGGAAGCTCTGACAGTAAAACAAATCTCAATCTCGTGCTCGATTAAACGCAGGCTGTCATGCCACACTCCTCCATCAGTTTCTCAATAATGTGTTCTTGATTATTGCAGGATGTGTTATTTTTTTATTTATTTTTTTTCCATTTTGATACTGGTGTATGTAGATACGTATGTAATGCAAAATTGTGCGTAAATATATGATTGTTTGGAGAGGTATATTACATAATACATATATGCAGATACAAACATAGACTTACAATAAATAAATATGAGTAAAACAGGAAACGATAAGAGATGAGATGTGTGAACATGTAGCTGGCAGGAGTCAATAAGTTATACTTCATGTTACTCGTTTTCAGACATCTATTTTTCAATTTCTGTTATTTGGAAATTGATATGCGTTCAATCCATTTTTTTATCCTTTGTTTTGATTATTTTGTGTTATATCTGAAATAAGTTGTTAAATAAAATCAAGTGACGGTGCACAGATGGTTTGACTATTTAATGATGGCAGCAAGATCTCTCTCATGATATAAAACATTTAGCCTGGTTCTTTTTTAGGTTTTAAACTCAATCTCACATTGGACACGAAACAAACAAATCCTACAACATGCACCCTTTAACACTGAAGTCATATTAACTATTACTCAGGTTTCAATGTCCATATTTTCATTTGATTCATAATACAATATTTTAAATGTAACTTCTACTCTCCCTTGCAGAACATCTGTGCACACTCAGTGAAAACAGCTCATTTAATTACTGTCACTTTAAGGCCCCATGACCTTAAAACCCTGCCCTGTTCTGATTGGCCGACTTCATCAGGCCTGAACTGGCAACGCCCAGGTTTTTTCAAACAGGTATCCTGGCTAAAAACCATGTCTCTAACAGGATGAGCGTTACATGTTTGTGTTGACATTAACACGTTACAGAAGTGAAACCTGACTGAAGCTTTTTTGAAAATACTCTGATGCAGAATTATATTTCAGTTTTTTTCTTTCAACTCAAAAACTCTATTCAGTTAATAATACTTCCATCAAGTTGAATTAAGCACAAAAAGTCCATCATCCAACAAAATACCTCGATTGAACAAAAAGCTCATTATTCACACCCCTTTGTTAGATTTCAGACAGTATTCTAGTAATAATCCAATCAGTGAGCGAATATGAATACTGGGTGTAAACGGAGGTGTAACTACGATAGTGGGCAGGGATACGCCCTGGTATCATAATACAAAGGCAAAGACTGCCAAGATGTGTGGAATTAGGCTGCACATCAACAAAACCATTAAAGGACCATAACAATGATAATGCACATTTGAGCTCAATACACACACACACACACACACACACACACACACATTNAATGCACATTTGAGCTCAATACACACACACACACACACACACACACACACACATTACATTACTGACAATCATTTATCAAAATATACTTGATCGAAAACAAGTTTCTTCCTGCATACCGTAAATGCTGTATTAGTGACCGGGGCCTTAATTTACTTCAACCGCTTAGAGAACCTGGCCTTTATAAGATACAGGCTTTTATTGGAGACGGGCCTTTATTTCTAATTTTAAGATGTATGTATAACTTTGTGCTTTTCACCAAACATTTCCTCTGCTGTGTCATAGTTTATTTGTGTCCTTCAGTTTTCCATTAAAACCCTGGGAATGATGATCATGGTAAAAATCCGTTAAGTCAGCGTTCCCTGCAACATCTGTTACGGGACGCGTGGTGAGATTCAAACAAAACCAGAGCCTCGTACCGGGCTTGCAGTGAGTTCCACCACTAATAGATGTACCATAACTACATTTAAGAAAAACAAAACAAAACAAAACAAAAACACCCCCGCTATGGAGAAACATTTCACAGTGTGATCATTCCTCTATCAGCTTTTATAAAGGTTTGTTTTCATCCACTTTATCCACATTTCTGGGTTGGTGTGTTACAGCAGAGCGTCACTCGTTCCTCGCCAGGGAGGAGCTTCATGTTTAGCTTTGTTTCACGTTGAGTCCGGTCGTTCCTTCTGGCTGAAAGGACAACGGCTAGAGATGGTTTTAAAGCAGATTGGTACTTAAAACATAGATACTGTCATCTGGTTATGGAGACCAGGAGGGCTCAAGGAGAGAGAGAGAGAGAAAAAGTCATTCAAACAATTTAGTAAATCATTCAAATGACTTTTTCCCCCTCCTCAAGCCCTCCAAGGCTCCTTAGTTAGCGTTAGCAGCAGCAGAATACACTAGTATTATTTGCCTGAACCAGTAACAGACATAAACCAACCCGGCCTTTATTAGAGACCGGCCACTATTTCATCCAGCTGACTTACCTCCCAGCTATTAGTGGAGACAGCCATTATTTGAATACCATCTTTTAATAGAGAATTTACGGTAGTTCGTTTCCTGCTTCTTAGGCATTCATCACACAATCTGACAGGCATCAAAAGCCTGACACCGAGTGCGACTATGATTTTTATTTTTTTCATACTCATCTTACACAGTGTGCTAAGCATTGAACTTATGTGATCACTGCTACATCACAGTTTGCAGGAGGCGTTGGACTAATGGGGAAGAGGGAAACATCTTGGATCAACATGCTATATATAATATAATATATATAAAATGCTTTGTCAGATTGAGAAGCCAACATGCTGGATTCTATCACTTCACATCTCATTTCTTTGAACCGCAAAAATTTCCCACTCTTACTTTGCCTCTCATTTTTCCCTCACAGTAAGACTTGGTGTGTGTGTGTGTGTGTGTGTGTGTGTGTGTGTGTGTGTGTGTGTNTTTCCCTCACAGTAAGACTTGGTGTGTGTGTGTGTGTGTGTGTGTGTGTGTTTAAATGTGCTCAGCCTGGTTGAAGCTCCTGGTTTATGTCTCATGCAGTCCAGAACGGCTGCTTGCCATAAAATCTGGTAAAGGTCATAGAAGGTAATACTGCTATGAATTAGAATTAGAAAGCGTCCCCTTCAGTTTCTAGGTCGGTGGCTGTTTATGTGGATCAGAGCGACTTAACAGCACTGGACCTCATTGGACTCGTTCTAAAACCATGGCTGGCCCATTACCTCACATATGGCCTGCCTGGCAGTCCTTTGATAGGTCGTAAGTGCTTATGCCAGCTCAATTAACAGCCAACTGCTCTTCTGGAGTATTTCTTTATCTAACAATGAAGGTAATGATTGGACTCAAATGACCGTGATCATGCATTTTTGAGCTCAATATATAGAACCTGCATATATGTTAGGTTACTGACAACCAATTTCTAAATGTTAAAACTGGATTTTAGATTTCCTGTTATTTTCTTCACATCCTCTAATCTGTCAAAATCAAATGTTCAGGTGATACACACCTTAAAATTCAATGTTTCACCTTCTAACACTTATGCACNTCAAAATCAAATGTTCAGGTGATACACACCTTAAAATTCAATGTTTCACCTTCTAACACTTATGCACTCTTGTAGAAGGGATGCTCATTTTTAAGTTCTCTGTAAAAGCCGTCTTCTCCTGGGAATATATTTCCTGGCAGAGAAATACATCATCTTCCTTGCAGCTCCATGTTGGATCAGTTAAATAAAGTTACTTTGGCAAAAACAAAAAACAAACTAGAAAAGAAAAACAACAAAAAAACCTAATAGACATCTTGTTGCTGTGATGGATTATGTATCTCAACCATATTTGAAGTCTTTACAAGTTATTTTAATAGTGTATGAACTGAAACCAATGGTAGGAAGGTGGGGGGGGNGAAAGGGAAATGGTTGTCAGTAATGGAACATGTGTATGGATTGTATATATCGGGCTCAAACATGCACAATTGACGGTATGATCCTTTAAGGATATTTCACAAGGTAAGTCATCTATGTCCAGAAATCATTCATCTCAAGGAAGACGAGATGAGGTGGAGATCCGCAGACTGTCTGGCAGCCACAGAAGGAAGTGTGTTTCTGCTCTTTCAGCGTACAAACTCACACATCTGCTCGGCTGCAGCTGAAATAATGTTCTCCATATGCAACCGCTGTGTCAAATTGATTAACTCATGTGACCTTATTTGTTGACTGAATTATGACACAGAGTTAATTCATTTTCAAAGCCATAGGTTAAAAATGTCTGGGGGAGTGAAAAAAATTAAAACAAGAAGAAATTACTGTGTAACATGTTATACTGTAAGTTTGTAGTCACCATTTGATCCATATAGCAAACAAACTATGGCAGCAGAAGCTGAATTTGACTTAAAGATAATGTGTGAAAAACTGCATATTGCTTCATATTATGTGAAGAAGACATGCTGCTTTCTGCTGAACAGGAGAAATTAACCCCGTCCTAACCCTTCAACAGGTTCATCTGAAAATGTACTAGTATGGGTGGGGAAAAAAATATTAATTTTTCAATTAATTGTGATTAAAATTGAAACGATTCTGATATTGATTCATAAAATAAAAAAATAGATCTTTTAAATAGTCTAATTTTTAATTGAACACTAGCAGCGGAAGTTCTGTGTGACTCTACTATGAAAACCATAGAAGACCAAGCTTGTATTACAGTAAAAACAACACGGTGCTTGTAACTCCATTTTTGGCTTTCAAAAGCAAAAGGACACAAACAAGCCCAACAAAAGTAAGAACATTCGCAAAATATGTAAGTTAGAAGTAAAGTTTTGTGGCAACACAACAAACTTGTGAAACCGCTTGACAAGGCGTTGTCCTGCCACTGCTGTGAAGTCTGCAGCACGACACCTGAATGAAGACAGATGACGCAGAAAATGCATCAGCCTGCAAGCTGCATCTTCCTCACCTCCAGCCAAAAAGTTGTTACTATTTTTATATGGAGGATATGCATCCTTACAGTGTCGCCATGACAATGAGGGATTTAGGAACACGCTTCAAATCATGGAATCATGGAACACTGGGCAACACGACAACACATTAGTGAGGCGGCTACACAAAGCTTCATGTGGAGGTCAAAGAGCATCACAGCCTCTCTACAGTCACCCAAAGGTCAAANCTACACAAAGCTTCATGTGGAGGTCAAAGAGCATCACAGCCTCTCTACAGTCACCCAAAGGTCAAAGGTCAGCCTGGACCTGTTTCCTTTAATACACTCATTAAGTTTTCAACATATATTTTGAAGAATAGCTTCACTTTTTTTAATACAATAATGTAATTTAGAAGATATAACCCTAACAAAATTTCCCAGAATTTAATGGAATTGAATCGGGGTTTTAAAAATCAAATTGAGTCGGGAGGTCAGAATCGATATCTGGCCCTAAGTGTTTGGCAAGCTCGATAGATTACGACCTTTTGCAAAGTAGCTATTTTGCACCATGTTCCCATCACAAGCGAACCCCTTCAGAATCTGGTGTTGGTGACTAGACTTGATACTGAATCCTTGAAATGATAGTGTGGTTGTTTTGCTCTTGACACCTGAATGAGATTGCTGTCTGTTGTCTGACCTGCCCAAACGAATCCTACCAAGGGGGTAAAACACAGTGGAGACTGATTCAACCAGGCTGACCACTGCAGGTGTGAAAACACCTAAGGAAGCTGTGAGAGGATCCAATAACACCAGGAAAATGCATTATATTTTATTTACTGGTGGGAACTGAAAAATGTTCTCCTACTTTCAGCCTAAACTGGGGCACCTGCAGCCAGAGCTGCAGACTGGAGACTCGGACTTGAGTCACATTGGACTCGTGAAAATGAGGACTTGAAACGTAATAAATTATTTCTTACGTACAGGGGAAAATGGTCTGTCGATGTTTGATATAAACCAAAACAGAGAACTTATTGTGTTATTAAAAATAATTATAATGTGGAACCATATGTTAGACAGAATTTAACTAAAAGTCAAAGATCTTTATGTGCTCAGGTACATTAGCATTAGCATTAGCTGTTGAAACAGGTTTAATGCTGCACCAGAGGAGGAGAGGCTCTGTGTGTTATGTGGATTACAAGAGATAGAAAATGAAGTTCATTTTATGTTTTATTGTTCTTTATATGATGATTTATGGGCTGCACTTTTCATAAAATATCTTCAATCAAAGCAGATTTCTTTTGGCTGAATGATTATAAAAGGATAGATTTGTGTTTGAGGGAAGAGAAGAGAAGCTTTTTTGTTGCAGATTTTCTGTGTAAAGTTTGGAACAGAAGAGTGTTCTCTGTTTAAGTTGTAAAGTTTTTGTATTAGGTTAACTCTCTTGATGTTATTTGGAATGTTCTCACAGTATATTTTAGACATTTTCCTTTGTTTCCACACTGCAACAATGTTTTTGGTGTCTTATAAGTCCATGTGGGTACTTTGTGTGTGTGAGACAAATAAAAATCAAAAAAACCAAATCACTATAATAACTTGGACCTGTCTGCACTGAAACTTGACTTTAAGGCTTGGCTTATGCATTAAAAGCAAAACTTTGACCAATTTCGACTTGGTAAAATCAAGAACAACAACAAAAAACATAATAAAACAGCACCGTACAGGCCTGGTGTAGTGACACAGCTTGTGTATTTAATTATTATGCTTATAATCCAGACGGTGGCTGAGTTGGGAAAATCAATGAAGTGAAAAAAAGGAGGAGGTTGACATATTTTTCCTTTTAATTCAGCATGTTATGAGGGATGTTAGTTCCTGCTTGCCTCACTGCAGCTGCATGACTTATTGTCGCAGACATTATTAATGTCCGAGCACCTGCTTTCATTGTGATTTCATCATCAACCTCATGTATAATTCTTACAGCCTTTTTGCTGTGCTGTATGGCAGAAATTTGTGGTGCAAGCTTTTTATTTCAAGACCATTTCAGCTACGTAAACACACAGATTAAAAAAGGATGACATAGCATTGTGTTTTAGTGATATTGGGCTACAATCAGCAACCCAGATGACTTGAACTGTGACTTGCAATTTCATTATGGAGACTTTTATTTTGCAGACACTTTTAATCAAAGCGACATATCCACAGAGAAAGGTCTCAGCTGGACCTGAACCCAAGACCCGCTGACTATGAGGTAACAGCATGATTTAAGAGCCTG
This sequence comes from Lucifuga dentata, assembly GCA_014773175.1. Taxonomy (NCBI): domain Eukaryota; kingdom Metazoa; phylum Chordata; class Actinopteri; order Ophidiiformes; family Bythitidae; genus Lucifuga; species Lucifuga dentata. The sequence goes on from VXCM01004379.1 coordinate 30,071, forward strand.
ACTTTGTCTCATCTTCAATGATTTGAGACTTGATTAGGACTAAAAGGCTTTAAAGGAGATGTGTCGTACAGATTTCCATGTCCTTATTGTCATTTAGAGGTCTGTTTTGAAGCCTCTGAAATCATTAATTTGTAAAAAAAAAAAAAAACAATTTGCTGCAGCACCATTATTCAAACTGAGTGAAAACAGATCAATTTAAGTACTCCTTAAGGCCCCCACCCTCCAAAAAGCCTGCTCTGTTCTGATTGGCCAGCTGTGTCAGATCTGAGCTGGCAGCACCCACAGACTTTGAAGTTGTAACGTAATGCTGCATTTGACAGACCTCGGAACTCAGATTTTTCCGACTTCTTACTTGGAAAAATGCATTGGAATGGCACTTGAAGTTGGAGCTCTGGCTGGGAAACCCGGACCAAAATTATCTACCCCAACTTACTGAGTATAACATCACTCAACCTGGCGGCACCCGTGGAAGCGAGCTTTGTGAATGGAAATGATCAGCTAACAGGCGAATAAAGTATTTTTTCTTNCACCCGTGGAAGCGAGCTTTGTGAATGGAAATGATCAGCTAACAGGCGAATAAAGTATTTTTTCTTTCGTGAAATTGAAAGAAAAGGGTCAGAATATAGTATATCACCAAGTTAACTATCTATTTTGTATAACTGTTTGCCATTGATACATAAGTGTAAATAATTTNATCACCAAGTTAACTATCTATTTTGTATAACTGTTTGCCATTGATACATAAGTGTAAATAATTTCAGAATATTTACAAAGTTTAATACCCACTGTGATTAATATCACTGTAAAACAACACAAACAGTCCTGTAATCTAACTTTACTTTAGTCAGCATTTATTACGATGTTTAACTAATTTTACAGTATTTATTGGTGTTCAGCTATGCTTTTTTGATTACATTTGGTTTGAGGTTGGAAGTTGGAACTTATAACTGGGAAATATTTGACTTCCAAGGTCTGTGAACGCAGCATAATACTTGGTGGGTGTGTCTAAGTAAGTAATTAAAGGGCCAATCAAAAACAAACCTTTCAGGGCAGTGGATGCATTACCTCAAGGTTTGACAATATTCAACACAAACTCCAACTATATTACACAAGAAACATAAGGGAATATAAAAAAAAATTGAAAAATAAGTTATCTCCTTTAAAGGAGCACACTGGTGATTTTGCATGTTTGAGCTCAATAAATACTCCTGCCAACTATTTTCCAAAATATAAAACTATATTTTTCACATTATTTTGCTAAATCTCCTAATCTTTCAAAATTAAATCTAAAATCCAAAAAGCAGGACAAAACACAGGTGTGTTTTCCCACTTCGCCCATTTTCTCTGGCTGGCTCCCTGATGGTTTTCCTTGGAGGATTCCTGTTGGAGGTGATGCTGGATGAAGAAACTCTGCATTTTTCCACCTTTTCTGCTTGTTCAGGCTCAAACACTCTTCTAATCACCAGTTCCGACTGCATCGCTCTCCTAATCGCATATTTGGGTCTCCCATCCAGGGTGTGTGTCCATCAGCACTCCATCCTTTTCTATATGGCTGATAATTTCTGTAATGTCCACTATCACCATGTTTTTTAACAACACTGAATGGAGAAGGCATGGTCGTTTTTAGTTTCTCTGTAAAAGCTGTCTTTTCCTGGGACTATATTTCCTGGCGGAGGCATACATTTTCTTCTGTGCAGCTTTGTGTTCGACCAGATAAACAAAACAACTTCACCAAAAAAAAAAAAAAAAAAAAAAGAATGACATTTGATTTGCTGTGATGGGTTACTTAAGCATGTTTCAAGTCTCTACAAGTTGATTTTAATCTGAATGGAATGAAATGAAACCAATGGATGCCTGGAAGGTAGGAAAAACAATTCTAAATTGTACCCCTGTAAAATGTTTTGGAAAAATGGTTGGCTATAATGTAATGTAATGTGTATTCGGATTGAATTTAATGGGTTCAAACATCAAAATCACCGGTGTGCTCCTTTAAGATGCTGCTGATTTGAACTTGTCTTCAAAAACCCAGGTAAGTTACAGGTCCTTCAGCAAACAGACGCCACAGATCTTCCAGCATTTTCATCCATCCTCAGGCTAGAGTCAGAATATAGAGATAAACCATAGCTCATAATGTTTTCTACATCAATACCTCTTTGAGCCCAGATGGCATCTGATCAACTCTTACTCTGCATGTCAGCCCAGATGAGTCACTGCCACAAACACCACATAACACTTCCATTACAATATCAGTTTGTGAAGGCATTTCTCTTTGTTCTAGCTTCATATGGCCAGACAAATCTGCTCCATTCATTATATTCCTCCGGGCCGAATACCATCTATTCCACCGCTCCTACTTCTTTTATCGTTGTGAAAAATAAAAAGTTTGACGTGGAACCTCAAATACATCTCTTTGTTCAGAACATTCCATCCTCTCCAATAATCTCTATATCTGAAGGGTTTCGATTAAACAAGGTAGCATCTGCTGCATAATTCAGAAGTTCTAAAACTTTTTTTTTTTTTTTTTTTTTTTCCAGTTTCAGACTAAGATGAAAAATGTAATCCCATCCCCTCGGGACCCACAGAGGCTCATTATTCATCGCTGCTAGTGTCATGTGGGAACTCCGGGAGAGGTAGGGCGATGAAATATAGTCGGTTGTGGCACATATTTGAAGAAAGAATAGGGTGTAATCTGCTGTGTGTGTGTGTGTGGGCAGTTTGTTCTGTGTGAGGCCGTGTCAGTCACCGGGAGGCAAGGCGGAATGGGCGTTAAGGGACAGAAGTGTTACGGGGCTGTCATGGCAGAAATATGCTCTCATTGTAACCACGTTGCTTCTGGTGGCAATGCTTAATCAAGGCCAAATTGCAAGGCCGCCACCTCCTCTCTCCAGCAGATGGCCGTTTTGACACGTGTGTCACTCACGCTTTATTCTGAGAACCTCGACCATAATGAAAACAGCCACTGTTAGTCAGGTAGCAATATGAATTANGGGGAGAAAATGACAACCTCGGAGCAATTTTAAGGAAAATAATCTGCAGGAATTTCTCAGGGGAGAATACAGCGCGTTTCTATCTGAACCTTATTAAAACCGTGCAAATTGAATCAGCAGACTTTGAATTTGTGAGATTAGCAATTTAGGGGAATCAATAACATGAGCGACTCGAGGCTTTTTAGAAGACAGATTAATCTGTGTAAGATTCATCAGAGTCATCCTCAGGGATCAAGTTAGCCGACCGGATCCCATCTCCATGTCTACACCAACACAAGGAGGTACAAGTGACCCGTCAATTTTTTTNAAAAAAAAAAAAAAAAAAAAATGTATGAGTTGATGTATCAGATATCTGCCAATGCTAAATACAGAGATTGAATTGACTTGTCATTCAAATTTCACTAAATGTGACTTTCTTCTGCTTTGTCCATGTAGGAAAATCGTCCACTGATGGCTATCAAAGCTTTCTAATGAAATTCTGTTGCCATTCTGACTCATAATAAGCACCTGTAAAAGCTTTCAACTGCAACGCCGCCAATCCTGATTCTTTAACGAAGCGCACGCCAAAGCTGCAACAACTGCTCTTATCCTTCTTCGCCACCTTAACATATAATTAAGTTGTTGTGGACATTTAAAGATGCTTCAGCAAAACAATAGTGTGCATTTCTTTTGTTTTTGTTTTTTTTTTTTTNATTACCTTGAATTTTTAAACTTGAAAATTTGCCATGTTTTAAAAGTCTGTCTGCATATGATAATTTGATGATCTGTATGCTTATGATAATTAGATGATTTTGCGCTAAAAACATAATTTAATAAGCATAATTTAATAAGGTAAAAGTATAATTTAATTAGGCCATGTACTGCAGGCATAGTCAGAAAGTAATTTGCCAGTTTTAAAAGTCCATATGCTTATGATAATCCAGTGATCTGTATGCTTGTGATAATTCAATGATTTTGCATTAAAAGCACAATTATTTCTTTATTGCTAGATGGAAAAGTATAACTTAATAAGGTCATCTATGCAAAAAAAAAAAAAAACCNAAAAAAAAAAAAAAAACCTCGCAAATTTGCCAGTTTAAAAACTCACAAATTTGTGAGTTTGCAAAAACTGGCAAATTTGCCAGTTTAAAAGATTTTAAACTCACCAGTTTTAAACTAGGTTTTAATCTCACAAACTTGCGAGTTTAAAAACTCGCAACTTTGTCAGTTTAAAAACTAAAAAAGATAATGAAAATTATTTGTAATGATAATCATGTTTAAATTTTTTTTAAAATAATATATATTTTTTTTAATAATGAAAAGGGAAAATAATGAGAATGGGAATCGAACCGCCTCACGTTGTGACTATGCAGTACATGACCTAATTAAATTATACTTTTCCATCAGACTTAGCAATAAAGAAATACTTGTACTTTTAGGGCAAAATCATTGAATTATCATAAGCATACAGACTTTAAAAACTGGCAAATTTGTGAGTTTGAAAACTTGAAATAATGCTCCCCTTGTTTTTTTTTTTTCCTTCATCTTATATGGCCTTGATACGTTGTTGTACATTGCAATGGTCTCTTGACCTCTGTCTTGGTAACTAAACCGTCATTTGAGCATGACATGGGCCGCTGTGCAAGACATCTGTTCAGAAGTATGATATCAAGTCTGATACCTTCAGATTGTGTGACACATGCCTGATGAATCACATCACTACGAAGAGTCGGAAAAAGATTATGCAGGTAAAAAGCAGAACCAGAGAATCAACTTGTCATCCATTTCTGACCGCTGTAGCAGCAAATTGTGAGATTTCAATCCTTAATTTCTAGAACTGTCAGAGTTTTGTGCAGACTGTCCTGCAAAAGCTCTAAACACACCTTCGATGGATACGTCTTTACTGCGATCCAGGACTGTCAGTTTCTTTTGATGACCAAAGACGACATCACAATTTTCACTACTGTTAACTTTCCATCTGCGCCAGCTCCAAAGCCGCAGTCTGTAGGAACCTTTAAACATGTACAAACGTATCAGATATATACAACTTAAAAAACAAGATACAACCTAAAAAATAAGATGTAATTAAAAAAAAAACAAAACAATTTTTAAAAATCAGTGATAAGTACAAAAACAAAAACAAAACTGGGCATCAAGACCTGTAGCGTATGCCTAGCCAATGTTTTCCACATGAAAGAAATGCTCTTGGCTTGGGGTAAAAAGCATGATTGAAGGCTTATTTCTCCTTCCAACATCATCAGAAACAACCAGCCTCCATTATGGAGCACATTAGCACCTTATAGTCACTTCACTGAAATGTGTTTAAGGAGTCTTTCCATCCATAACAGATGTACTATAGTCTCCTGAGTCTCAGTGGGTATGTATAACACACACACATGCACAGAGAATATATCTCCCACTGCATCACAGATAGATTGAGAGCTATTTCTTAATGATCTTTTCCCCTGGGATTCCTATTGAAAACCATTTAGTTAGCAGAGCTGCTTCTCAATAAAGCCTGAAGAGGTCTTCTAATTTGCTTCACCGGGTCGCCGCAGCAACGCTTCATTTTGCCGAGTGGAAATGGCAGCCGCAGTGCCATTAAAGCCACCCCAGTGTGCATCCATGCTGTATTTAACCTCTGCTGGCACAACACTAGACACTTTCACCTTTCCCCTTTCAAATCTCATGAAGTACATCTATTACGGTACGTAAATGCACCAAATTGTCAGTCAAGTGTTTTCCAGGCCTTTGTTCTGTTGTCAAATTTGACAGAATGAAAGCAGACAAAATCTGACCCTTTTTTGAAAATGGTCGCCTGAGTGATTTGCTCCCATCTCGTATTCATTGAAAGGTAGAGCGGCATTGCTATTACATCTATGAAAAGGTGCCGCAGCAAAACGGCAGGGTAACTACACACATCAGGTCTTTATTAACAAGGACAAAGAGGATAGACACATGTAATTCCATAGCCATATGTCATGTTTAAGCCCGGTGAGGATTTCCATGCTTGATTCGTCACACGGTTCATTATCGCTCCTCGCAGACAATCATTTGGCTTGACTCTGGTTAACGTGGAGCACTATCTTTCAACAGTCTTCACCTTGGGGAATATCTACAGAAAACCATTTAGCAGCAACTGTTCTGCTCTACAAGCACAGGCGGATTAGCGACGAGGTCTGCGGGGCCTTTTCTCATAGAGCCCCAGTGACAACAGACCCCCAAGGAGGCTCTAATTATCAGGGGAGGAGAAAAGAATAAATGCAAAGGATTAACGCACAGAGCAAATGCAAAAGGTAAAGCGTCTCCCTTCACATAGGACATGAAGCAGCGAATCCTTCTGTAATCCTGCAGAATTCCCATCATTCCTGTAATGCCAGCGTGTTGAATCCAGAGCTGTATAAATTCTGTGGCTGTGAGTTTGTGATTCATTAGTAAGTAAACCTGGTGATGACCAATAATGTGGACATATTTTCCAAAATGACCTGCGATAGGCTGGTGTACCCTGCCTCTTGTCTAATGAACACTGGGATAACCCTCCCCCCAATAACCCTGAATAGGACAAGGGGGTGTAGATTGTTTTATTTTCTTTTTTCTTTCATTTTTTTCTTTTCTTTCCCTTTTTGCCTTTTTTTTCCATTTTGCATGTTTGAGCCTAATATTTTCAATTTTCATACATGTTACGTTACTGACAATCATTTCCAAAGGATAAAACCGTATTTCAGCTTTCCTGATATTTTACAAAATCTCTTAATCTTTCACAATCAAATATTCAAGTGATACACCCACCTTAAAAATCCATGTTTCTCCTGCTAATAGTTACACAGCCTTATGAAGTCACGGTCCTTTAAATTTTTCCATAAANNNNCAGGTCTTCTTTTGGGACTATATTCCCCGGTGGAGGCATACATCCACTCCACGCTTTTTATTGCGCTTAAACACTAAAATTACATAACTTCTAAAAAACCTGAATACACGTCGTGTTGGTGATGATGGATTACCTATCCCAAGAACGTTTCAAGTATCAACAAGTTGATTTTAATAGTGCACCAGAATGAACTGAAACCTGTGGAAGTCTGGAAGGTAGGAAAAACATTTTTAATTCACTGCTCCAGTAGTATGCTTTGGGAAATGATTGTCAGTAACCTTAGATGTATGAAAATTGAATATATTAGGCTCAAACATGCAAAATGGCTGGTATGGTCCTTTAAGAAGCAGGCATAGACAACGAATGGATGATGACACTGAAAAAAATAATATTCTTAATGATGACTCCTCAACAAGTACTCATTGAATTCATAAAGTGTGTCAGAGCTGAGTTCATAAATGCTCTTTTTCTGTTTCATATGTGAGGACTTTGCGTTCTTCCTTTTCAGCATTCTGATTAAAAAAAAACAAAAAAACATTCATACTATATATATATATATATATATATATATATACACACACACACACATCTGGTTGGAATGTCTACTGAGTTGAGGGTCAAAAGTCTGGCATTTTTAGCATTTTATGCCCATAAATGCAGCAGTAACACTCCAGAGAGTACAATCTGTTATTTACTGTTAGCTATGATTAGTGCTCATACTAACAAGAACATCCTCCAGGGTATAATGGCTTTTCTGCAGTGTTTCCCTGTGCTTATGTAGGGTATTAAGCTAAATGTAATCTTCAAAAGTGAGCATATACACAGAACAACAAACAGAACAAATCACTTATAAGCTCTCCACATTATAAAAGACAGCAGGGAAGCTAATACAGCTGAGTTGCTGCTCTTTGTAGAAATGATCTACATGTTAAAAACATTTATACCAGCATAACACTTCCTGTATATAACACTTCCTGTCTGCTTATAATGCTGTATAAACAACATTTTAGGCAAACTGTTACCTTAATGACCCTCCCAAACTGTAATTAGTGTAATGCGGAGAAGAAGGAAAAGAAAGAATCTCATAAATCTGCTCCTGTCCCACAGAGATGCTGCAGCTCTTAAATGTGTCAAGTCAAGCAGAAAGTTCAGGTTGTTAATTAACAGTGACAAAATATATTTCCTGTATCAGTGCATAATTAACGCATCGAGGGGTTTGTGTTTAAGGTAACAATAACTGCAGAAAATAGTACATGAGATGGAAGAGTTGTAAAGAAAATCCCAAATGACTTACACACAAATGCATAAAATTGGTCACCATAACATTTTTGTAAGTGATTTATTTTGTGCTTTTCATGTGAGACACATTAACATGACTGGATCATTCGCTTAAAGGATCATAGCAAAGAGTTTGCATGCTTAAGCCCAACAAATGCTACCAACATAAAATTGTATTTTACTTTTCCTGTTATTTTGCCAAATCTCATAATCTTTCAAATCAAACGTTCAGGTGATGCACTCACTGTAAAATTCAATGTTTCGCCTCTTAACATGTATGTCCAGGTGTAGAAGGAATGGTCATTTTTAATTTCTCATTAAAAGTTGTCTTCTCCTATATTCCCTGGCGGAGACATACATTTTCTTCCGTGCAGCTCCGTGATGAATCGGTTAAATAAACTTGGACGAAAAAAAAACTATACATTGCGTTGTATCAAACATGCAAAATTGCTGCTATTATCCTTTAATAATCAATCAAGTGTATAGCTGAGACTACTCCAACAATATATGTTGTGTGAAGGTTAATCCATATACAGTATATTTAATACCATATTGCTGATATGAAAGGCCTATTTCCAAACAACCTTCCTGTTAACGTGATTTTCCCCTTTATTTCACCATTCATGTGCACCAAACCGTCACCACTGTGCATCATCTTTTAGAACTTTTTATGTTATAGCACCCAAGAGACACAACGACCCAAGATGTGTTTTACTTTGATTACAGGTATGACCGTGACAAGGTTAAACACAACCTGCTAACACTCACGCACGACTGTAGAAGGCACGGCCATTTTATTTTCTCGGTAAAAGCCGTCTTCTCCTGGGACTATATTTCCTGGTGGAGAAATACATCATCTTCTGTGCAGCTCCGTGTTGGATCGGTTAAATAAAGTTACTTCATCAAAAAATGTAATAGGTCGTTGTCGCTGTGAAGGGTTATGTATCTCAAGTGTTTCAAGCCTCTAAAGTTGATTTTAATAGTATACTGGAATGAAGGAAAAACCAATGACAGCCTGAAAGGTAAGAAAAAAACTCTAAAATTTACTACTAAACTAGTATATTTCAAGAAATGGTTGCCAGTAACATAAGATTTATACAGATTATATATATTGCATTCAAACATACATTGTTGGTATGAGTCTTTAAGAGTGTCAATCTGGTGCTAAATTTTGGCAATATGAATTCTGAGTGATACACACACCTGCCNCCCCCCCCCCCCCCCCCCCATGCACTGGTACTCTTGGTAGTGTGTGGATGTCTTATCTCTTTTATCAGTCTCTTACAATGTGGAGCTCTAAGTCAAAGAATTTATGTTTCATTTGCTGATTTATCATGTCAGTTTCACTTTGACACCAGAGGAAGCAGCATGACACTTTGCTCTTAATGAGTTGCAGCTCATTAACATGCTGATCTTCATCAGCATCTACCTGAAACACACCTTCAACAGCAAACCAGTAATGAGACACTGATGCGTATGTTTAGCCTAACATATTCAATTTTTATACATGTAACATTACTGATAATCATTTCCCAAAGGATAAAACCATACTTCAGCTTTCCTGATATTTTGCAAAATCTCTTAATCTTTTAGAATCAAATATTCAAGTGATACACCCACCTTAAAAATCCATGTTTCTCCTGCTTATAGTTACGCAGCCTTATGAAATCATGGTGTTTAAATTTTTCCATAAATGCAGGTCTTCTTTTGGGACTATATTCCCTGGTGGAGGCATACATTCACTCCACGCTTTTTATTGAGCTTAAACACTAAAATTACATAACTTCTAAAAAAACCTGAATACACGTCTTGTTGGTGATGATGGATTACCTATCCCAAGAACGTTTCAAGTATCAGCAAGTTGATTTTAATACCAGAATGAACTGAAACAATGGAGGTCTGGAAGGTAGGAAAAACATTTTTAATTCACTGTTCCAGTAGTATGCTTTGAGAAATGATTGTCAGTAACGTTACATGTATTAAAATGGAATATTTTAGGCTCAAACATGCAAAATGGGTGGTATGGTCCTTTAACATCAGTTCAGTTATTGCATCATTTATTAAGTATGGTCCTGACTTTGTTTCTTTAGAAACAGGCCCCACTATGTCTTTTCCACCCAGTACAGAATAAAAAGAAATAAAAAATAAAAAAAAAAAATACTAAAATAAGTTACATGTACCTCAGAAATGTACTAAAGTACAGAACTTTACTACATTAACCGAGTTACTTTGTCTTTGTGTTTCAGATCAGCATGTAATTCAGTCATTTAGACCGAATCCATATGTTGCATAAGACTCAACTCAACCTTGTTATCAAATTTGCCATACACACATACACACACACACACACACTGTATACTGTATTGTGAGTAAGAGTTAAAGGTCAAAAGAGTGGATCAATAGCAAAGCTTCTGCTGACATATTTCAAAATGATCCAACCACCTTTTTTAAAAATCGCTAACAAAACGCTCAAAGACCAAAATACATTGACTTTCTACTTGTATGTAGGTGAGTGCGTGTACATGTGAGTGTGTGTGTGAGTTGTGTCTATGCATTTTTAATTGGTGCTGTCCTTCCTTGGAGAGTTCCCCACCACTTCTCAAACAATTAGTTTAATGGAGCATTACTCCAGTATCTGGGTTAGCAAAGTCAATACATTGACATCCAGCAGACGGAATAAGCGTCAGAGCAGCCACTCATACAGCCGCTGAGCTCCGCAACACGCTGTAAATTACACAACGCTCACGGAAAATGCACTCTAGTTAAGCAAAAAAACACACTATTCCAAGTAGCACCATTCGTAAGAGCCCGGGTGTTTCAGATCAAGATTTATGAACCGTGCAGAAGAGCAAAACTCTCGGTCGCTCTTCTGTTTTTATGTCGCAACCCATTCTGGAAGTGCTCCACTGACAGTAAATACAATGAAAGTCAAGGAAAAAGGTATTTATAAAGCACAATTCACACAGGCAATTCAGACTACTTCACAATTTTATGAAAAGACATTAAAATTACACTCAAAGGAGGCAGGCACCAATTTTATACATCAAATTCAGTTCAGTTCATTCAGTTATTTTGTGAAATTCTAGACTTTTCTGCCAAATCTGGTGTGATGGCAGCATCGTCTGCTGGCAATTCTGCACCAAAAACACCTCAACCCTGGGCCAGATTCATAAACGGATGATTTACAGTATCGATGTGGACAAATATCGTCACACGATCACTTCCCTCATTCATAAACGTCTGTTAGCATCTTTTAGTGTTTGCCTTTAAAGAAGTGTTGCTACAGTATTTCCTTATTTACATGTCAGGGAAGTGATTCATAAAAACACCATCACACTAAAATTAAGACGTGTTTCATTCTGGTCATAAATTTCAGCGATATGAAATCTGGGCAATGTGTTAGTGATCAGTACATTTGATAGATAAACTCACTCAGCTGATCAGCTTTTAAATGTGAGTTTTGATCTGATCTCACGCATCTCACACATTTTCTTTTGAGTTATCTGTGCAGGTCCTTCTGGTGCAGCTGTGAAAGAAGGAGCACGTGGGACTGGGAAGCTTAAATACAGGAAGCGGAAGTGGAACAGGAAGTGGAACTGCTCACTCCAACATGCTGTGGGAGGGTGTTTTTAGGAATAGTCAAGTTATTCATTAAAGACGACTGAAGAAAAGCTCGTGCGCACACCTCACATGAACTCACTTCAAATGCTCAGGGAAGAAGCGAATGAGCAAAGAATAAACGACAAGTCGCTTCTAATTCGCTCGCAGGAAAAGATCACAATTGAGTAGCAAGGAAAAATCCGTTTTTTTCCTCCATTTTTTTCAGTGTTAAACTTTCATATCAGAAAAAAGGGGTGTAGCTCCTACGGAGACTTTGTTGTCAGCAAGATTTGAGGAATCTGTGGAGTCGACGTTCAACATGCTCTCAGTTCAAGTGTCGGTGGAAACAGGTGAGATAAGTAGTGCTTTCACACACACGTCTTGTGTTGACAGTATCTTTTGTTGCTTCAGGCTGATATCCCAGCGTGAAAAGAGCTGAGCTGACGTAGAAATATTTAAATACAAAAAAAAAAAAAAAAAAANAAAAAAAAAAAAAAAAAGACCTGGATGCTGCAGATTATTTGCTGTGGTAACAGAAAGGAAAATTCTACATTCACTGTGCTGCAGATCTAATATTGTAAACTTGAAGGCTGTTGCCAAAACGGGTTATTATGCTTGTAATGTTAAAAGGGTTTGTAGGAAATCGGAAGAAAAGTGAAGCAGACATGGACAGCCAGGCTCTCCTTACAGCAAACTCTCTGTGATGAGTTCAGGACCCCGTGTATTTGGCTGTAAATACCAGACGTGTTTGATCTTCTCGTTGAGGATCACAGAGGTTCAGAAGCTGATTGTTGTGGTTAAGATTGAATCTGAACTGTAAATGTCTCATAAATGTTAGAGCCAAGCGAGAATCTGTTTGATGACTGCAGCTAACTCTCTCTCTCTCTCTCTCTCTCTCTCTCTCTCTTNCCCCCAAAAAAAAAACAGACAACGACCAGTGGATATGGTCTGGCTTTTGCATCAGGATCAGATCTCTGTCACACCTATCCAAGTATAAATGGAATCCATAAAAGTGGACCACGTTAATGTGATAAAATCCATGCACAAGTTGAAAGCATCACTTTACTCTTCTTCTTGCTCATCTCGTTAAGGGACACCACTGGTGATTAAGCATGTTTGAGCCCAATATGTACATCTCACATACATGTTATGGTGCTGATAACCATTTCCCAAAATATACTGCGGTACACTTTAGAATAGTTTTGTCTGGAAGGTAGGAAAAACAATTTCCTACCTTCCAGACTGTCATTGGTTTCAGTTCATTTGCAATGAAAAATCAACTTGTAGAGACTTGAGTGATGCTTGAGGAAAGTAATCACTTACAATGAACATGGCGTCTATTATTTATTTATTTATTTTTTTTTTAAGTTACTTTATTTAACTGGTATAACACAAAGTTACAAGGAATACAATGTATGCCTCCCCCCAGGGAATGTAGTCCCAGGAGAAGACTGCATTTACCAAGAAATTAAAATGACTATGACTTCTACAATCATGCATACATGTTCAAGGCAAAACAATTATTTATTTATTTATTTATTTATTTATTTATTTATTTATTTAAGGTGGGGGTATCACCTGAACATTTGATTTTGAAAGATGATGGAATTTGGCAAAAATAACAGGAAAACTAAAATATAGTTTTATGTTTTGGAAAGTCTCTGTCAGCAATATAGCGTGTATGCAGGTAGTATTTATTGGGCTTAAACATGCAAAATCATCGGCATGCTCCTTTAAAAAAGTTAATTTGAATCAGGAGTTGTGATTTATATTAAATAGGTGAATGGGAACCTGCACATATACACAGATACAAACATGTTATTAGCTATTTTAAAAAATGGATGAAACTCATCCATGGAGAGATCCAATCACAACCCAGGATGAATCTGCATGACGAGAATGCTTTTTAATGCAACACATCATCCTATTTTAATAAACTGTGGTGAAATTGTGGCGTAAAAGTTATAAATAGGGCTTCTCTCTCTCTCTCTCTCTCTCTCTCTCTCTCTGTAATTTGAAGTTAGGACTGGAGGGTTAAGAGACTTCTTCTAACTTTCTGCACATTGAGCGGATTTACCACCTGTAACAAATGAGAACAGTAAACTTTTTTTTTATTTTTACTTAAAACTCTGATCTAACAGCTTGCTATGTAAAATTCACCAATAATTATTCCTGAGCTTATAGCCTGCTGAGACAAATTCTGTATTAACAAAATGTTTCCTCTTGGCCAAGCACTGCTGGGACTTACAAAACATCAGAGGAGAGAAAAATATGGAATATATTATGCAAATTTTATGAAGTTTTCCAGCTTTAATCCATCATTTTGGGCATTCACCTAAACTCTCTATCATTTTTTGCAATTTCACTTGATGTTGAATTTGGCTTTAATTGACCACCTAAGAAATTGCATTTTAGTTTTTAAACATAAGCTAACATAAAATAAGATAAGAATAAGACTTTATTGCTTTCCATCCATGTGTTACAGCAGCACAAGTTAAAAAAGTCTGTCAAAAAGCAAGTATAATTGGGAAGTCTAATTCGCAAATAAACACATTTTATTCAAATGCGCCTTTTTATTATTATTTTATTTCTTATTCCTTTGTATTTATTTATTTATTTTATTTATTTATTTTTTAATCTCAACACATTTTGAAAGAATAAGCACATTAGTGGTCAGGCCAATTCAGTCAGGCCATTCTGGTACAATGTGCTGAGCACATTGTACCAGAAGCTTTGTGTGTTTTTTAATGTGCTGGACTTGCTAATGAAGCCCATTTGTCAAACACATTACACACACATTACTGCTCTGTTGCTGATTTTAATTCCTGCCGGGACACAATGAAAGACGCCAGCTTCCAAATGTTTGAAATTCCTGTAATGGTTCGCATTAGATGCAAATTGCTCTAATTTAGCCTCCGTCCATTTGTACCTTAGAGGGAGATGGTGAAGTTTCTCTGTGGGTGGGAGGAGTTTTCAAACTTAATTTTCCATATGAGATTTGGCATTAAATTTATCACACTCTGCCCCACTTACCAGATATGTATTGGTCATACAGACTAGATACTACATCTGCAACTGACATCATTGGGCCAATGGAGTGTGGATATGAACAACTGCTAAATCATCCCTTTAACCATCTACAGCCTGGAGATTTTTTTTAACACCCTCATTTTTACTTTTCATTGAATTTGTTTTTATTTGATGTCTAAAAAAAAAACCACGCTGTAAAACAAAATTAAGTTTGGTGTGTCACCTGAACATTTGATTTTAAATATTAGGGGATTTCACAAAATAACAAGAAAATGGTTGTCAGTAACATAACATATATGCAGGTAGTATTTTTGTTTGTTTGTTTGTTTGGGAGGGGGTTTAAAAAAACACTGGTATAGCCCTTTAACTTACCAACGTAGCAAACCAAGAAAACTGCTGAAAATTAGATGAGACCAACTCTGCCATCTCAGACAATCGTAGTTAATGTCTGTCATTTATCCTCACATTCTCATCTGTCATTTCCCATCTCTACTGCAACCAACCCTCACAGCCCCCAACAGTGCATTTCTGTACCAAATCTCAGCCTCTAAGTATACTGGTCTGGGCACTAACTACACCTTAATATGCAGGTCCAGGCATTAAGTACCCCCCTAAGAAACTCTGGACATGGAGTACCCCCTAATAAACTGGTCTGGACATAAAGTACCCCTTAATAAACTGGTATGGACACGAAGTACCCCCTAATGAACTGGTCTTGACACTAAAGTTCCTCCTAGTAAACTGGCCTGGACACAAAGTACCCCCAATAAACTGGCCTGGAAGTACCCTGGTCTGGACACAAAGTACCCCGAAATAAACTGGTCTGGACACTAAGTACCCCCTAATAAGCTGGTTTGGACACATTTTTCTGCTGAAATTATTTGGTTTCATTCACTGGTAGTGGAGAGTCCTCTGTCTGTCTCATTAGCTTTATCAGGTTAGAGGCCTTACAGAGCAAGGAGAGCACTGCTGCTATTTGTTGGATCAATAACACATGTATGGGCTGTACTGGGGTCACACTTTGTCGATCAATGTAAAAACAGCTCTGCACAACGATCAGAATTAGCCACACACACACACACACACACACACACACGTGCACGNCAGCTCTGCACAACGATCAGAATTAGCCACACACACACACACACACACACACACACGTGCACGACTCAGCTGATTCTTATGAAGAAGATCTGAAGCTGGCAGTGTTTCTTCAGGGAAGTAATTTATTTTTGAGGGTTTTTTTTTTTTCCTGTAAAAGTTGGTCANAAAAAAAAAAAAAAAAAACTTTTACTCTCAGCACCTTTGAGGTGAAAAACAACCGCATGGCCGCTCATGGGGCCCTTATCAGAAATCAGTGAGAAACTGTTTTTCCACTTTGCAGACAAGAGGAAGGTGGAAATTGATCATCTCGATTATTCCCAGGCATCAGATTTGTGCAGAATGGAGAGGAGATTTTTTGTCACAGCAGCTTGTTTCCCTCTATGAAAACATCAGTGTTTCTCCCCCAGGCTCATTAAAATCGCCGGAGCCATTTGAGGAATCATTCTCTCCACATAATATAGCTGTAAAGTGTCTGTGTGCATGAACCTTCATTCCACTTTAATAACGCTGAGCCGAGTGGAGATGAGAAAATAGATTGGAGCTTGCTGAGCTCCGTGATGGTCTCAGAGAAATGAGAACGCTTTGAAGAAGAGACAACTCAGTAAAACCAGGTCAATCAGACAGTTATGGACAAAAAAACAAAACATTAAAAGCTCAAGTATGGAGCTCCCAATAATACTTTTATTGTGATCTAATGTCTCAGCTACTGTGCATGAAATAAGTATATAGTAAGCAGGTAAATCGAAATTTCATGTAATTATTTTATTCTGGAGGCATTTTTAAGTCTTTGGAAACTGACTCACAGGGGCCCTGTCAGCACCTTTGGGCCCCATGAAAAGAAATCTCTTTGGGTCCCACTGCCTGAAGCCAAGTGTGTACAAATACTCCTCCAGAACTCAATGTATTCAGAGCTTTAAAAACTTTAAATATTACACTTTTCCAAATTTGTACTTGTTATGTAATCAAAAATATACATAATAAAATATTCTCTTCCTTTGCTTTCTCACTGTTTGCTGCCAGATATGTTCTTATATCCTCGTTTTGATTTGTGGTGTCTTCCCTTCCTCAACCTCCACACTTCTCCCTGATTCTTCTTCAAAATGACCTAATAAAGGTGCTGGATCTGTAAAATAAAATGCATAATATGTTGTCATATATATAACACCAACATGAGGCTATTTTGTATTTGTTTGGTGTGGAAAAATACACTATTTTATGTTCATATAAAAATAAAACTTGTCATACATGCCCTGCATGGGAGGGTGCTAAGTTGAAGAAAACTAGAGTTTTTTGTTTTTTGTTTTTTTTTTTCTAGATTTTTTAAAAACATTTTTTAATTATCAAGAAAGTTTTAGCATTAAGTACATTTTTTTTTTATTATTTCGTCCTTGACATGTTTAATGATTTTTTTTTTTTTTTTTTTTTAATTTACCATTTTCTAGAAACAAGCAGAACTGGCAAGCTTGGCAGAAATTTACCATCCTTTTGGATAAATGATTTTGTTTTTAAGTGTTGCTTTTTAGGTAGCAAATCATAGACAAATTAAAAGTAAAATTGTAAAAACTACTTTACAACTCTGTAAGATTAAATGAGGGATTGCATGCCAAAAATCACACAATTTGGCTTTTAATCCAAACAGAAGCAGTGGTTTGAACTCAGTCGGGCTTCTGTGAGTCGATCGGAGCTAATGGCGTGGTAGGAGGGAGGCAAAAGTGCTGTCATGCCATTTTCTTTACAGGCAGATCAAGGCAGATGCTTTCTTCTCTGACAGAGGAAGTCTTTTTCCTCCATGATACTGCAGAAGCAACACAGTACCCCTTCAGTTCATTAACAAAACAGACTTCAGTGGAGATGCGGGAAAGAAGGAGTGGCAGTGCAATTCTTCCGTCTCTATTTTACTCTGACAACCTTTTACTCGTGTCAGAGCTTTTGTGAATGTACGAGTTGTTTTTTTTTCTATCAGCTCTTGCCAGCAAATTGTGTTCTATTTCAGGGAGTTCAGACATTGACAAAGACGGCTAAAAGTGAAAACATTGAAAGGCGTCTTTACATAACCACTCAAACTGTCTCCAAGTCTCCCTCAGCCTTTTCATGTTTAATTGTTTCGGCTGAATTCTGAGAGTTTGGATTTGTGGGATGCAGCTCTTCCTCTATCTTCTGTTTTCCCTTTTTTTTTTTTTTTTTTNTTTTTTTTTTTTTTTTTTCATTTCTGTCGTGGCTGCCGTGGACGAGCCTGGAGACCTTTACAACCTGAGAGGGCGACAGATCAATAGAGTGAGCTCCTCTGGCCTTTCGCTCCAAAACGAAGCCAGAACAAAGGTGGATAACAAAGGAAGAGGAGGTGACAGCGTTTAGTGGTCTGGACACCCTGATGATGTTCAGCTCTACTTTTTTTTGTTTCCCCCTAGAAGATTCCATGAGCTCAGCAGAGATCTTGGCATAAGTCACTGAAAACACGAATGAAGCAACGCCACATGAAGCTCAACCTCTTAACCGTTTAAGTCAAGTCATTTTTGCAGTTTTACTGACTTAAAGAAAAGAATAAAAAAACAATAAAAAAAAATAAAATATGATCCTAGAATTTTTTTTTTTTTTTAAATTTACAGTTGATTCTGGAACATTGTAAAAAAAAAAAAAAATNTTTTTTTTTTTTTTTTTTTTTTTTTTTTTTTTTTTTTTTTTTTTTTTTTATAAAGGATTCCTTCATACTTCCTCTGTGAAAAAAAAAAGTAGTAATAATAATAATTTTAGACTCCAGAGGGCCAAACTCTGAGCTTCTGCTCATGTCAGACAACGTCAAATCAGCGACCAGCCAACAAAGTCTTCAGGAAGCCTCCGCATCAAAATCAACAACCAACAACCACCTAACCTTCACTGATCAGGCTGTCTGACTCTCCATCATGCAGATTTGCTCTGGATGCAGCAAATTTGGCCCATCTTATCTGAATTCCTTGTTCAGGTACTTGTATCTTGGATGCTGCAAGGATGCTACTAGGAGTTGTGCAAGTAAAGTTGTGTTAAAATCACTTCAAATGATCCAGAACATGGCAGAGCATCTAGTGTTCAACCAACCAGAACAGACATTTATGACATCTCAACTCATCTCTCTTCGATTTGAAGGGATATGTTCCAAAAGTTCTTAATCGCGTCCTGTGTTTATTCCCTTTAGTCTCTCCCATTCAAGATATGAGGAAATGATGAGGAAAACTTAGGAAAAAACTTTTTTTTTTTTTTTTTTAAGACAAATGAGGTCCCTACTCAGACCCCTTTCAGGAAGCTTTGCTGCTCCTCAATCTTCAGACCACAAATAAGAGAATTAGAAGATCTAATGCAGTGCCCATTCAAAACATGAACAGACTGGGCCGGACTTTATGATGTACGCTGCAGCCTGCCATCACTTAGTTCTGCATGTCTTGTGAGCTAGCTTTGTTTGCTGTGGGGTTGGGTTGAAACTGTGGCTCTGGACCAGAGCATATGCTGCCACACCCAGAACATATCCTGCCACATGGACTACTTTTTACCAGCACAGCTCAATTCAAGAACTGCACATCCAAACAACTTCACATGTGACACTGCATGTCCTTGGGTCCTGAGCAGTGGTGTGAGGTCAGGGCCAGCAAGGCCTTTTCTGCTGGCCTAGAGATTGTCAGAATCATAAAATTATGTTTTTTATAATTTAATATATATTTTATTAATGCTATATGTATTTTACAAAGTTCATTCCCATCAGTTTTGTTATTAACGTCATTTCATCGCTACTCTCTCCCTCAGTTTCGCTGCTTCCAGTGCAGCTCATAAAGATTAGAGCCTTTATTCAATCAGATTTTCCACCTGTGCTGTTTCCAGGTAAAAAAAAATCTAGCCTGAGGCCTGCAGAATCTGGAGTGAATCCCCTCTGCTATTCAAGCAAATGTTGACTGTCATATATTTTAACCAATCAGATTTCGAGTTTGCCATGTTGGGCATCAGGGCCTTCTAGCTGGCCTTGGCCTACATCATCGGAGTACAGCATTATGCTAACAGCTAAACAGCCTGCCAGAAATTCATCAGAAGAAGAAGAGAGCTGGTTAGCTTAGCTAACTCAATAAATCTCCTAAGCCTTGCTAGGTTTACTGTCCACTATTAATGTCTATTTAAACTTTCTTTAATGACGTTTAGATTTTTAGATGTAGTGCTTTAGATTTTTTTTTAGGTTTTTACTTAGCCTTGTTGTTTTTTTAATGCACAATGGCTGAAAGAGGAGAAGAAATTGATTTACAACACTTTTTTTCACATTTTGGAACTGAAATGCACTGATAATGTACAGCCGTGTGGTTAAACTCTTTCTAAAGACAGAAAGGAGGATGGACTTTGTCTTCAGATGATGAGCAGCTTTGGTAAGTTTGATGGATTTTTATGTGGCTGGAATCTGTGGAGAAGCCTGTTGAATCTGATTGTGTTATTTGTGTTTTACAGCATTTTTGCTTACTTGCTGGTTGTATGAGTAAATGTGATGGTTGTTGTGAGTTTGTTCTTGTTTCTTGGTAATGACACTGGTTTAGGCTATGCCATGTTTATATGTGATGCAGCATCCTGTCATAATGCGTAATAATGCTACATCCTATTCATGTCTCTGCAGTTAGTGTGTTGTAACTGTCATAGGTGTTGATCCTCATGTTAAGTCACTTGATTCCACTCCATAAAGCTTACTGTCACTGTGAATATGGGCTGGTTATGTTGAATAACAGCAGCATATAGCCCTAGTGTCATGGTNTGTCACTGTGAATATGGGCTGGTTATGTTGAATAACAGCAGCATATAGCCCTAGTGTCATGGTGAGATTATCAGAAGGTGGTTTACTTATGGGAGGATCGCACTGAAGGCGTAGGTGTAAAATGCACGGCCCGCCACCGGTCCTGAGCAATAAACCTGCCAAATTTCATCTTCATACAGTGCTGGGTTCTAGAGATGTTGGTGCCACAGACAGAGATTTCTGCCTTTATAGTTAGANCATACAGTGCTGGGTTCTAGAGATGTTGGTGCCACAGACAGAGATTTCTGCCTTTATAGTTAGATTAAATATGGCAGATCATATTGATTTCCTGGTCACATGAGGATTGAGGAAGAAGGAGAATGCCTCTTAGTTTGAACCCCCTAATTCAGGTTGATGAATTTGTTTGGGTCTATGCACCTTTGTGGTCACTACACTCCAAGTCTAAACTTGGCTATTTTTGTCTAGAGTTCTTAGTTGGTGGAACATTTACCCAACTTGTTTGATCTGCCAAATCTCTTTCTGTCTTTAGAAAAGGCTTCAAGACCCAAATCTTAAATAAATAAATAAATAAATAAATAAATAAATAAATAAATAAAATTTAAAAAAGAACATAAATGGAGACANAAAAAAAAAAAAAAAAAAAAAAAAGAAGAGAAAAACTTACTAATTTTCAATAGAAAATAGAAACGCAAGTTTTGCTTTTTGAAATGAGGTTTTAGATCAGTTTCATCATAAACTCCTGGGTAATGGAAAATGGCTCAGCACACTTGACCTCATAAAATGAGTCCAAAGTAATTAAAGCCAACAGCGGAGTAAATACAGAGAGGAAATGAAGATGTTCACAGCTTGAGAGCAGCATTCATATTCTGCTTTTATTAACAGAAGCCTGTTTTCTTATGAGGCTATTTATAAACCAAAAACACTAAATAAATGCAAAAAAAAATAACAATGTTGATTTGAAGAGTCACGCTGAAATGAATTGAAACCTTCACAGAGTCCTTTCAGTTTTCTGTTCTCGGTCTGTTTACAGGTTCAAAGCTAAGGAAATCTTTCAAATTAAGGCTTTTGTAAGGCGAGCATCTACAAAACAAGTGAACATTTGGAATTTTCTTCATTTGTTCTGTATTTTTGTCATATTTTGACAGATCTATCCAACTTCATAGTTACTCATATTTTGGCAATTTTAGCAGCTTTTCTCACTTTTGGGTTAGCAGTGGGCCAACCTGCTACCGCTACTACCTAGTTTGTCAATCTGTTCATGTTCTGTAAGCTTCTGTTGTTGTCTTGGCATCAACCAGAGACAAATTCCTTACAAAACATTCACTGGCTTCTGAATTTGCAGGGACACATCTATTGATTGATACATTTCTACTCTCTCTGGCTACAGCGCCTGTCTGCAAACTGAGCCAGAGCCAGTGATTTTAGGTACCGTCACTTTAAATCAGCAAACCAGCGATTGTGCATGCTTGGGCGCAAAGTTTCCTATTATTTTTTTCAAATCCCCTAGTCTTTCAAAATGAAATGTTCATGGTACACTCACCTTAAAATTCAATGTTTCGCCTTCTGACAGTTATGCATGATTGTTGAAGGCACGGTAGTTTGAATTTCACAGTAAAAGCTGACTTCTTCTGGGACTATATTTCCTGGCAGAGACATACATTGTCTTCTGTGCAGCTCCATGTTAGATTGGTTAATAAAGTTATGGCAAAAAAAAAAAAATGTAATATACATCTTGCTGTGATGGATTACGTATCTCAAGCATGTTTCAAATCTCTACAAGTTGATTTTACAATGTGCTGGAATGAACTGAAACCAATGGAAGTCCGGAAGGTAGGAAAAACAATCTGAAATTTACCACTAAAGTTGTATATTTTGGGAAATGGTTGTTAGTAATATAATGTGTATACAGATTGTATATATTGGACTCAAACATAGATGACCACCTGTATGATCCTTTAAAGTTGCTCATTGGTCAGTTGAATCAAGAATTTCAACGATCCCTAAACGAAGTACAAACAAAACCATTTTGGATCAGGTTGGAGGCTGAGTGACCTCAGAATGACCTATAAAATATTCTTTAATATCTAAAAAAAAATGCCAGCAGCACAAACAAAAATTTTAACAGCATAAACAACTGAGACTAGTTTCCTGGAGTTTTGCATTAGTTGGAGGTCAGCTTCACTCTGGTGGGGTGTGGACAAGTAAATTCACGTTACATGTTGACATCAGCATGTTACAGATGTGAAGGACCGATCAAAAATAATGAAGCTTTCAGAGCACTTCAGGGCTCATGGGTTTGTTTTGCTGGAATACATCTCTATTGGCACCAACGTGAACTTTTGACACTTTGACAATGTTCAACACAAACTCCTACGATATTCCACAAAACTCCCACGAAATGAGAGAAAATAACTAAAAGCAGAATGTCTCTTTAAAGGACCATACCACCCATTTTGCATGTTTGAGCCTAATATATTAAATTTTCACACACATAACTTTACTGACAATTAATTCCCAAAGCATACTACTGGAATGGTGAATTAAAAATGTTTTTCCTACCTTCCAGACCTCCACTGGTTTCAGTTCATTCTGGTACGCTATTAAAATCAACTTGTTGATACTTGAAATGTTCTTGGGATAGGTAATCCATCATCGTGAACCACACATATATTTTTTTTTTTTTTTTTCAAAAATTACATAATTTTAGGGTTTAAGCGCAATAAAAAGTGAATGTATGTCTCCACCGGGGAATATAGTCCCAAAAGAAGACCTGCATTTATCAAAAAACAACCATGACTTCAGAATTTTGCATAATATTAGCAGGCAAAACATGGATTTTTAAGGTGGGTGTATCGCTTCAATATTTGATTTTGAAAGATT
>VXCM01004380.1:0-26290 GCA_014773175.1 Lucifuga dentata
CTATCCTGGATGCCAAACTTGCCCATCACTTCCTCATCGCCTCTGTTGCCTGCACCAACATGTCTACAAGTTGATTTTAATACCGTACTGAAATGAACTGAAACCAATGGCAGTCTGGAAGATGGGAAAAACTATTTACTACTCCAGTAGTATGTTTTGAGAAATGTTATCAGTAAAATAACATGTATGTGCATTATATAATTATATTGGGTTGAAACATGCAAAACTACTAGTATGGTCCTTTAAAGCAATAAAATGTGCTGCACTGCAGCGTGGTGGCCAATAGGGGGCACTGTCATTCAATGATGACTGCTGCTTGCCTTCCTACAGGGAGAGTCTGAACTTCAGAACAAGTTCAGCCCTGTTCAAATGTGTAATTGTAGACTGGTATGTTGCTATCTCTGATGTATACATTACCCCACCACACACACACACACACACACACACACACACACACACACACACACACACACACTCTCAATAGGCTATCAGTTTCATCTCCTCACTCCATTCTGGTAAAGGGACACAACCAGTGAAACAGTCTACTGAAGTGGTGAGTCTTTCAAAGCGTGGTGATAATGCATGATGGGAAGTGATGATATTTGCATCAGTCTGCTGTCTTAACTCCACTTTATATGCATCCCAAAGTGGAAAGTAGAAAGTCCTTCTTCATTAGCATACTGTTGCCATGGTATTTCAAACTCTGGACAGGACAGCATGTTCCGACCCGATCCTCAACAAACCCATACATGACAGGGAAGTGATGGGGTGTGTGAAGTCTAGGAATTAATTATGACATAGTATGACACTATACGCCAAGCATAAAAAAATTCTTTTGGAAGAGAAAGTTAAAGTTTGTGGTTAATACGGATATCTGTCCAGGCTGCATTTCTTAGAGATAGTGAGGTGTGTTGTTCCAGTGAGGAGGATTCAGACTGACAAAGGTAAGACCTCTTATGCAATTTTAAAGAGCCCATCATGGTCTCTGGAAATTACACTAAGCTGCTGTCGCCCTTTCTTCAGGACCTGCTTATCTAAAGTGGACTTAGAGTTTCTCCTGTGAAGGATACAAACTGCTTCACACTCATTAAATCACTGCTTGATATTCATTCATTTATTCCATTTTCCGCTTCGTGGCCTTATTGGCCACATTGCACATTTCTGGTCAATTCCAGTTTTATGCTTATGATATGTGAGTGCTGCAAAAGCCGATTACAGTCTGTCTGTGCTTTTCTCTATTAATCCAGTTTAATTAGAAGCCAGTGGTCTCTGTACTTTTGGATGTTAATCCAAATTCTTACAGTCAAGTCAAGTTATGTCACCTACCTCACTGGCTTGAAACATGCACTGTAAACTTACATATAACCTTCATGTGTGTGTTTTTCTCCTCTGTAGCCCTATTAGAGGAGAGTGAAGTAGGTCAGTGAGAAGTGGACCTTTGTCCAGGGTTGGACAGTGGTCCATTATTTATTCATGCTGATGGATCTGATGGGCTACTTAATTGCACCAGGAGGAAACCAATTACCCAGAGCAGTTTACAGCCGCATAGAAACTGGAAGCTGGATCACATGTCAGCCATGAGTGATGCCATGCGTCTTATTTACATTTGACTATAGAGAGGTTTAGCTCTGTAAACAAACAAAAATGTTTTTCTCCCTCCAGTTGCAGGTTTAGTTTGGATTTATACAGACTGGCGGGGGGGGGAGAAGAAAGACATAAATAAAAAGAGACAGAGAGAGAGAGAGAGAAAATGTTTCCAGAAGTTCTTGATAAATTTCTTGGTTATTTGATGTGATCATGGCAGACAAAGGTAAGACCTCAAGTTTAATCGCTATATCACCTCAGTTGATATTATCAGCCGATATTTGTTAGTCAGATATGTTGTATCAGTATATTTGCAAAGTGCTTTCATGATTTTATGATGCATTTGACCCTTAATTTTCTTAATACAAGTTCATTTTCCAAATTTTTGTGTTTATTTCTATTTTTTTTTTTTCAAAACCTTACTGCTCAAAATTCACTCTCATGTTATATTTGTGCTACAGTTGTATTTACTGTTTTATTATTGTCCAACTGAGATAAATATTCTACTTTAATATCTTGGTCACAATCTTTAACTAAATACAACAGATCCTTGTCAAAATGTTTAACTTATGTGTGTTTATGCCAAAAATGAATAAATAATTGAATTACGGGCAAACATATAGTTTTCAAAATCAATATCAGAATCACCTTCAAAAAGCCAGGATGGGTCAGGTTCTAGTCTACACTGTAAAATGTGACAAGTTGATCTTACTTAAAAACAAATCTAGGAAACCGATTGCCTTGAAAANACACTGTAAAATGTGACAAGTTGATCTTACTTAAAAACAAATCTAGGAAACCGATTGCCTTGAAAAGGGTAAGTAAATATAACTATATATATAACTATATAGTCTTAAGTTCAAGTAGACATAAAGTAAACATAACCTAAGACTAATAGTTATATTTACTTACCTTTTTCAAGGCAATCGGTTTCCTAGATTTTTTTAAGTAAGATCAACTTGTCACATTTTACAGTGTCTTTATGCTGCTGTTTTGATTTGTTATACATTAATATCCATCCACCCCCGCCCTCTGCCCTCTGCCAGTGGAATCAAGCAAAAACATGAACACCAGCCCTGTGATGGAGGAGTTCTCTGTCTCCCATCAGACAGACAAGAAGCTCTCCTCCTCTGAACCTCCCGCTCATCATCCATCTTCTCCTTCCACGGGGGTTGTTATTGTGAAAAGACAGAAAAGCTCAACTACAGGTGTGTGTGGCCTCAAGTTGCTCCCTGACCTCCTCCAATTTCTCAGTTTCTCTCCTTTCTCCATCTCTTCCACTATTCCTGCAAACGTCCTGACATTCTCCTCCTTCCCTTTTTCACCTCAACATCTTATCTCTCCTCTCCTCTTCCTCACAGTCCTTTTGCCGGCAGTTTCTCCTCCGTCAGATCAGGTTTACCTGCAGGCAGCAGCCATTTTCCAGCAGCTATACACAGAGAAGCCAGTCACACAACAGCTGCTGCATTATGGGGAAAAAACGGACGCAACACTACCAGAGAGCAGGGACAAGACCATGCAGACACAGGCCTACCAACTTGCCTTCAACACACTCAAATGTACGGTAGAGTGTGTGTTTTATTATTTAAATATGTGTGTGTATGAAGCATTGTAAAGGAGCGAGAGCCACACTTTGCAGTTTTTCTACGCTGCTGTTAATTACTGAAGTTATTCTTCCTCTGCCAAAGAGGTTTTGTTTTTACCTGCTTTTGGTTTGTTTGTTGGCAGGATTACTCAAAAAGTTCTCAACTGATTTTATTGAAATTTGGTGGAATGGAGGTGCATGGCCAAGAGAAAAACAGAAATATTGTGGTGCAAATCTGGATCCAGAGGCAGATTCAGCAATTTGAAAAAGATTTATTAACATGAGAGACTTTTTTTTTTTTTTTTNTTTTTTTTTTTTTTTGTCTATTTCTTCAAAAGTAATGCACCAATTTCAAAGAAAAAAAATCAGGCGTTCCCATCACAGACCATCTGTACCTGCAGTTTGGTCCAGATTTGGATGCATTTTACAGCAGCATGGTGATGCAGTCATTTGCTCTGTTGTCTCAGAGCAAGAAGTTCCTGAGTTTCAAGTCCCTTGTGGTCGTGATCCTTTCTGAGTGGAGTTTCCATGTCGTCCACTGTCTTTGTGTGACTTTCCTCTGGGTACTCTAGTTTCCCCAACTAATAAAACGTGGTTTCCTACTGCTCCTAGTACTTAACTAAAGCAGTGTGGGATCAATAAGAAATATGTATTGTTAGAGTATGAAAATTATAAGAGATACGAAAAAGCAAGAGCTCCTGGCTGCCACCATGCATGATACTGGAAGCAATAAATTATTCGAACAAGGCCAATCCTGACAAACTTTGCCTGTAATGAGCACCTTTCTAGCTAGGGATAATGTTGTTATGCTTAGCCCAAATTTGGTGTTAAGTTGAACTACACGCTCTACCCAGACACAGCAGACTGACAAACCTGAAGCCAGTGAGAAATTAAATTCATTTACTTCTCTGCAGCTCTTACCCACCTCTTACAAGGAAGCCTTATCTGTATAATTATGAATAACGGTGGAGCAGCAGCATGTGTCAGCTCCAACATTCACATTTGAATAGCAGTTTCAACTGCAGACTGTAGATTAAATTGTATATATTAATTTATTTCATTTCTCTGCGTGACAGCATATTTTTTGAGCTGGAGCAGCAGATGTCTGTATGGGAGATGATAAGCTGGTACACGGCATGGGCACATACATATACTGTAAAAACACACACAATCAATCCACATGCATGCACTCAGATGTATGCACATGACCTCACACACGGTACGTGAAGTATTCGTCTTCATTCAGATTTCTCCTTCAGTATTTAATCAGATATTTTTCCCCATCTGTTATCAACTTTGTTTTCCTTGTAGACCAAGATTTGCTGGAGGACGTCATGATTGACAGTTGCTTTCACATCTCTCAGCATATTGTGAGTGCAGTTTTCAACACAATGGTGACAAACCTCAGCACTTACTGCAGAAGTGTCTCAGAGTTGTTATTTGTCTTCAGGTCAAGCAGTTGTGTTCTAGCTGTACACGTGAGTGTAATGCCTCAGGTCAGATTATGCTAAAGCGGCAGCGAGGGAGCCGAGGATGCAGTTATAGAGGCCATTTGTATTCACATTTGTACGCAGTCAGGCTGGTTATAGGTGGTAAGTGATGCATACTGCAAAGAGACAAACGTACTCTCTGACTGGAAGAGTGCAAATGACACCATACAACACTGCATAATGGCACATACATGGACATAGAAACACACTCAGCCCGTGTGTGTCTGTGTGTATATGATGACTTTATTGATGGATGTGTGATACAGAGAATAGGTTGGCAAGTCGCTACACTGCCAGTGTGACTATTAAAGCCCTGACACAGCTCTTTATAATTCTCCACAGACACACACACCTCAAGAAAAAGAGTAGAGGAAAAAAGATCAAAAAGATAATAAAAAAAAGATAAAAGAAAGACAATGATAAAATTTTACAAAAAGAAGGAAAACACATGAGAAAATAATGCATACAAAATAAAATAAAAATGTGAGAAAACATCTGCACAGTGCAAAAACATAGATGGAGTTAATTGTTAATTGAAATTCATGATGATGATGATGATGATGATGATGATGATGACGATGATGATGATGATAGTGGTCTTGTTTTTCAGGCTGACGACTTGTTGCCATTGGCGATGGTGATGCTTTTTGATTTTCAGGACCGAAGGTTTTTGTTGCGTGAACATCCAGCAAAGGAAGGGGAGGAGCTTCAGCAGGAAGTCAGAGACCTGGAGAGTGGTCTGTACAGGTGTGTGTGAGTATATGAGCATCTTCAGAGTTATATAATTACATATAGGAATAACTGTATAATTTTTTTTCAACCCATAAAAAAAACATGTAACCCTTCAGGACAATCTGGAAAACACCCGAAGTGGAGTTGGGAGGGATGAAAACATGATCTGAAGTATTTATGATGAAGCTGATCTGAAGTATTTATGATTAAGCTGGTTCATGATGTGTGTGTGTTTGTGTGTGTGTTCACTGCAGGTGTAAGACCAAGCTGGCAGCGTCTTTAGCTCGCTGTAGAGTGAAACAGAATCTGCGGAGCATCTCCTGCTTTCTGTCTGATTCTGTCAGGACCAAACAGCACAGAGCAAAGATTCTGCCGCTTTATGCTTGGGTCAATGTACTCAAGAACAGGTACACACACACACACACACACACACACACACACAGCTACTCACTTATACCAACAAGGGCAGATTAATTAGTTAATTCCACCCTGGTTACTAGGCAACAAAGCATTTCCTGTTATTGATAATGGAGGCACAGGATGGCAGGATGAAGAGGCTGGTCCACACAATAGAAGTGTTTAAGTATTAACAAAGAGGCTGTTAATAAGTTATCTGGTACACAGAAAGTTTAAAGTGACTGCTGCTGTTTGGGGGCTTTGTGGACTGAAGTTAATGGTCAGTGAAGTTAACAGCGGAGCGTCTGAGGTAGCAGGTTCAGAATTCTCATGGCCTGAGGGTAGGAACTGTTCCTGTGAATCATGACAAACTTTTTCTCTGATTTGACTAACAGATGTGTTTGTCTTCCTTCTCCTGAAGTGTTGAGGAAGTGTGTGAAGCTTTGCAAAATGAAGGCTTGTGTGAGGTGAAAAACATGACCCACCTCGGCAAGGTCGCATTCTGCAGAGACCCTCTCTGTCCCGACACACTCATGTTCTCCTCTCAGCTTCGTGCATGGCTACAGCACAGCAGCCTCACCAGCACACACACACTGAGCATACAGGTACGAGGCATGAGTGCATGCGTGTGTGTGGTTCGCATTCATTTTATTAACAGACACAGAGCTAATATAAAAAATTGGTTGTGTCCTACTAAAGTACATTTACTGTCACTTGGTGTTTTATGTAATAGTTATAGTTTCCTCATTAGTGCAGAACAATTGCTGGAATTCAGTCAAATTACAGTGGATTCCAATGGTCACATGGCAGAAAAAATATCAAATATTCTACTCCTCCACCACCCATATATCCATCTCAGTACCATCCAATCATCCTCTAATCGTTTCACCAATACATCGCTGAATATGCTGCTTGCAAATTAAAGCTAAAAGTCTGCAATTTGAACTCATATTCATTGTTTGTTTTTAACTCCAATATTTTGATTTATTTATTTATTGGTTTATTTAGCAGGGACAATGCACATTAATAAACATTCCTGTAAATGTGCCAGAATTAGCCAAAAGGCTATTTTTTCATCTGTAATCCTGGACAGATGTTAAATAGTCACCCCAAAAGAAGTAAAAAAAAATAAAATTTAAAAAAAAAAATCTCAACAATTTGAAAATTAGCAATACATTACAAACTGTTCTCAAAAGGAGAACATGATATTAAAAATCCAGATACATTCCAATTTATATAAGAAGACCAACCACAGCAAAAAAAGACAGCAGGAGAGAACGCAGTAAGATAAATACACAAACACACAAACAAACAAACCAAGATGACAAATAACAGCAGGCAGCAAATACAATTGATTTCTTATGATGACAGAATTGATCATCAATTAACCATTTATGGTTAATATGTTTTGGTAGACAGTTAAAATAACAATAACTTTGTCACTGTCTAAATATTTATGGACCTGACTGTATCCTTGCAAAGTACCATGAATTGCCCTCATGTTTGAATTGTGCTATATAAATAAATTTGCCTTTGCCTACCTTGCAGAAAGAAAGTATAGTTTATTTTGTAGGAATGTCATGTGACTTGACAGCGTCTCTTTCCTTACAGGACAGAAGTGTGTGTGTGGCAGTGAGTGCACTACGCCCCCTGCTGTCTGAAAACGCTGATGTCCTGTTGGTGGGGTCCTTCTCAGCTGTGACTGTGGCTCATGTAGCTGTCCTTGCTGCTGCCCACTCAGGACGAGTGTTAGTCTGTGGCGCTGATCAAACACCGCCACAGAGAGAAGAGATAAAAGAACTCCTCACACAGATGGACATTAAAAGTGAGTGATAAAAGGACTTAAGAGAGGGAAAAAACAGCAAACAGCAGTGAAGGTGTGACAATGTACATGTGTTGATGTGTGTGTCACGTTCTATATTGGGAATCCCCAACTGGCGGACCACAGGCCAAATGCGGCCCATGGGTCCTATCTATCAGGCCCTTGGATGACTTCTCCAAAAAAAAAAAAAAAAAAAAAAAANAAATGTCATGCTTGGGCTCATTTTGTTCAGGAGAAGCTAAGATTTCCATAGATATTCATATATCTCATTTTATCGAGGAATGGTGATTATAAAACATCGTGAACACTACATAGGGACGAGCACAGGGTCTCCAGTCTGTCAGTGGAATATTATGCACATATTATGCACGGGGAACACATGCCTATTTCCATGGGTACCTAAAAGCTGATAGGACCACTGACCCATCAATCAAATCCTCTGCTAGTCTACTATCAAGTCACAGAGAGGGATTTTAAAATTTAGACTGCCCTCAGAAGTTACATCATCGAGAAGCGACAAAGCTAGGTTTTAGCTCGGAGGCTATCTTGTGCTTTAATTACATTTATCTTGGGATTGTGTGGTGATGAAATGTCATGCTTGTGCTCATTTTGTTTGGGAGAATCTAAGCTTTCCATAGATATTCGTATGTCTCCAATTTATTAAGAAATGGTGATTATAAAATACCGTAAACGCTACAATGGAAGTGCTGGGCCTCCGCCAAGGGCCATTGGCAGCCGCTTTGGTGGCCCTTGGCTTGGCATGCTTGACAATTTGACCCTTGAGGAAAACTAGTTGGGGAACCCTGTTCTATATCATATGTCATTCAATTGCTCATTCTATATCCATGTAGACGTGCGAGTCCTGTCAGGGCCGTTCTCTGGTCTGGATGAGTGGAACCCCAATGTTCAGCGTTTAAGGGTTGTCATAGTGATGCCTCAGTGTTCATCAACTGCCGTCAATGACCCAGTGCTCACCATCCTCAGTGAACATGGAGGTACACAACATTAGGGATGAAGGAATGGGACAAGGAAGAGATAGAGGGATGTGGATAGATGGAGGGAGATGGGAGAGGATGGATTAAACAACGATTATGAAACGGAAATGTTTTTATTTGAATTTGACAGACTGGGAATTGCTGCGGGACTTGTCTCATGGTTGTGTGTCACAGCGAAAGATACACACAATGACTGCCCAACAGGAACGGCTGCTAACACACGCTCTCACCTGTGAGTGTACAGCACACATACATGTACACACACACAAGCTCACAATAACTGATTACAAGTATAGGTGCTGCATTCAAAAATCCATTTAAGCAAAAGTAAAGTATTCCAACTAAAATTCATTGTAGCTGATTTTGAAGGTTTTGAAATTAAATAATAAAAACATTGGAATTAAATAACATAAATCCCTAGAATTGGGCATAGAAAATTTTTCATCCAAGAATGATAAATACTTTTAATATGGGGGATTTTCACGCTTTTAGATCAGGTGAAAGGTTACATATTCAAATTAGGATTATAGGTTGAATAAACTTTACAGTCATCCAACCTTTTCTAAAACTTTTTAATGTCTAAAAATTGTCATCAAACTAAAACAAGGCTGAGATACAAGATTTCTATCTGACAACAGCAACATCATATGAGCTTTTGTTGAATTTAAAGTCTAAAGTTAAGACCTCGAGGTTAAGGTACAAAGTAATATAAAATGATGTGACGGCTACACGAGTAAACTACAAATATCTTGAAATTGTACTTACAGGATGATACAGGTGGTTTTGCATGTTTGAGCCCAATATACACAACCTGCATACATATTAGGTTACTGACAATCATTTCACAACACATACTACTGCAGAGGTCAATATTGGAATAGTTTTTCCTATGTTCCAGACTGTCATTAGCTGCCATTCTTTCCAGAACGCTATTAAAATAAACTTGTAGAGACTTGAAACGTGCTTGAGATAAGTAATCTAACACAACGAACATGACTTCTATTACATTTTTTGTCAAAAAAAATATTTATCTGGTCCAATGTGGAGCTACATAGAAGAAAAT
The DNA here is from genome assembly GCA_014773175.1 of Lucifuga dentata. Taxonomy (NCBI): domain Eukaryota; kingdom Metazoa; phylum Chordata; class Actinopteri; order Ophidiiformes; family Bythitidae; genus Lucifuga; species Lucifuga dentata. The sequence goes on from VXCM01004380.1 coordinate 9,668, forward strand.
GTATGTCTCCACCAGGGAACATAGTCCCAGGAAACGACAGCTTTTACAGAGAAATTATAACCGACCATCCCTTTTACATTTGGACATATGAGTTAGCAGGCGAAACAATGAATTTTAAGGTGGTTGTATCACCTGAACATTTGATTCTGAAAGATTAGGGGATATTGCAAAATTACAAGGAAGCTAAAAAAAAAAAAATACAGTTTTATGTTTTGGAAAATGGTTTTCAGTAATATAATGGGTAGTATTTATTGGGCTTAAAGATGCAAAATCACTGGTATGGTCCTTAAAGTACAGTATTTGAGTGGATGTACTGTTTCTCACCACTCATGCAGTTACGTGAGAACCATGTACACGTTCACATGTTGTATTAGTTTTGTGTGTATCTGCACAGGCCTGATAAGATGCTGTGGAGTATGAGCAGTATTTATTTGTGGTACTGTGTGTACTTTCTCTGCTTCTCAGTCTCAAAGGTTCAGTCAGTGGTGTACTGCACACGCTCAGCGTATCCCGAGGAAAACGAACAGTTGGTGCAAAGAGTGTTACAGAAAGCACACACTCACTCCAAAGTGCTGTCCTTCAGGTACACACACACACACATGCTCACTACTACCCCTGTGCATCTTTTACTTTCCTGTTCTGAAGTATTTCATTACATGATCTTTTCATTACTAACCTGCAGCTCAAACCACAAAGGTAATGAGAAAAACTGAGTCGAATAAACGAGGCAGATTGGCTGTGAGCTGTTTTAGTAGCCACAGGCCAAAAGCACAGAAAGCACTTGGTTTCTTCTTTATAAAAGCTAATAGAAGTATATATTTGAAAGAAAATAGACAAGTGGACAAACACAACATTTACTTAACTTAACTTCTTCTTTCAGCAAGAGGTTTACTTTAGCTGAGTTCACACAAGGTATCAGCTTGTAAAACCATCCTGAGAGAGAGAGAGAGAGAGAGAGAGAGAGAGAGAGAGAATTAGGGTTATGGTCAGCTATGGATGGTAGGAAGTAAGGTGGAAAAAGGGAAAGGGTTTGGTTTTAGGGAATTTGTTTCATGCCTGCTGCTCCACACAACATTTTTTAAGACTTTAAGTTATCCACATCTTGTAGATATCTTTCAGTCTGTTGTAATATAGTAAAGCTGTTTTGCCAAATGTCAGATCTTTGTAGTTTCAAATCTTAAAACTTCTCTCCATCTTCTTAGAACCATAATTCTTAGATCAGCTTAGTAGCTGTGCATTATGGGCTCCAGAGAGAACATTTCTCTGAGCCTTGTAAATGCTTTTTGTGGGTTCTCTGCAGCAGCTCCGTAACTTCACATTCATCTTGTAATGACAATGATTGTAAATATTCAGTTTTATAAATGAGCGTGTCACCTCTGACAGCCTTTCTCCATAGCATACCAGTGTAAATAAACTGAGCTTATGTTGCTTGCCGCTTGTGTCGCAGGGTCAGTCGCCCAGTTTTCTCAGAAGACTCTGGGCCAGAAGGCATGACAGGCAAGTTCTTCAGACTTGAACCATCACAATACACCAATGGATGCTTCATAGCCCAGCTGGTCCGAGAGGTGGGTGTGAGAGAGAGAGAGAGAGAGAGAGAGAGAGAGAGAGAGAGAGAGAGAGAGAACAAACTGGCTCTGGTGGAAATGTTGCTCAATACATTTCACTTAATACTAACTTAATAGATCTCAGACTTGCTTAAAGTGTGCATACACTGATGTGTGTATATGTGTGTGTGTGTGTGTGTGTGTGTGTGTGTGTGTGTGTGTGTGTGTGTGTGTGTGNGAGAGAGAGAGAGAGAGAGAGAGAGAGAGAGAGAGCAAAAAAACCAAAAGATATATTGAGGGCAAGGTTGTATTTGAAGACTGGGGAAGAAACTGAAATTTGTGTTGTGTGTATGTGTGTGTGTGTGATTGCTCTGCGACGGGACCTTCCAGCAGTGCTGAGGCTGCACTTTTACTCTGTCTGCTGGGAGGTCAGATGGCTTTGAATGAACACCCACAGACACACACACACACACACACACACACACAGAGAAAGAGAGAGAGAGAGAGAGAGGGAGAGNAAAAAAAAAAAAAACAGGCAAGATGAAATGTGCCAGAGCGCTGAAACTTTTCAGTACTTCACAACAAAGATGAAAGGATAATTCTCTATATCACTCCTCCTTTAATAGCCTTGTTAAATCCCTTCTTTACTTCATTTTGCCCCTCTTTCTTCTTCTTGCTCTGCTCATAAAAAGAAGAAAAAATACAACAGAAGGAAATGAGATGCTGCTCCTTTGAGCCCCTGCAGCTCTGAAAAATGGTGCAGGCAGGGGACTGTGAGTGTGTGTTTGTGTGTCTCCTTCCAGCACACACACATTCACACGTACACACACACATATATGGGCTGGATTCGCTCATCTATCTAGTGTAGTTCTGTAAAAAGTAATGATCGTGTCTAATTAGTTGAGTCACTCTTAGGGAGCCGAATCACATCAGAGCGACGGCTGCAGGTTAATTACACCACCACTGCTCACCATGAATGGCTTTACACTAGCAAACTGTGCTGGACGATGACACCAAGGGATCTGATGAACATAGCAGGATGGCGACGACAAGAAGTCTCCTTGCAAGCTTGCCCAAAAACATCTTTCAAAACATGTCTGAAAGGCTGTGATCATTCACATCTGAGACTGCAATCTGCCTCATTTAAAAAAAAACAAACAAAAAAAACACGAGCAGCATAGCAGAAGCTGCGAAAGCACATAGCGTCCAAACACATGGATAATACTATCAAAATAAACAAAGTGTAAAGGAAAAATACATGCAGGACTGGATAAAATGTGCATTTGCAGCGTTTTAAGTGATTAAAATTCAAGTTGCATTCGAAAAGAGACATTAAACAGCGATGCAGATAGAGAGCAAATGGAGGAGAAAGCAAAAGGCTTACAGGAGATTTAAGGAATTCCTACTCTGTTTAAATGTCAATGCAGATGGAGACACCTCTACTCTGTGTGTGTACAACTGTGTACACATACTGTAAAATGTGTGTGTGCATGTGTATATATAGCCTTATGGGAACCTGCTAAACTGCCATGTTTCTGTCTTAAATCAATCCATCTCAATAAGCATAGCTGAGCTTGTAAAACAAATAAACGTGTTAGGAGTTCTCTCCTTCTCTCTCCTCTCTTTCATCATTTTCTTTCTTTGCCGTGCAGAGAGAAGTGGGGGAGTGGGGGAATAAGCGGCCAGGGACTGCAGCTATAATATAGCTATTGAATAATGTCCCACACAGCTCTGTGGGGATGTAAAAGCCATCAAATCCCTCGTGATTTCTCCTCCCTCTTGTACGTTCTCTGGCCTCACACTCCTCCCTCCTGCTGCTGTTTCACTTTATGGCTGTGGATTGTTTCTACGGAGCTCCTGCTTTATTGTACAGATCTCCATGCTGCTATGTCACCCGTGAGACCTGTACTTTAATGTACACATCACATATTAAACTGTAGTGTTTGCCTTTTGTTCTTCCTCCTTTTCTTAAGGTGGAGTCAGTCCAGGATGTGCTGGCCAGAGCAGCAGCAAAGGGTCTTTTGATTGGACTAATTCCAAACCAATCAAAAACCAGCAAAAAGGGAAGAAACAGGAAGAATGACTCAGCTAGAGCTACAAGTAAAATCATATTCCCCTTAGGTCAAGACAGGCCAGCGCAGTCAGAAAGGGAGAATGTGAGTAGACAAGATCCAGGAAGTGGGAACATCCTTCTGGACACGCCATCAGGATTTGAAGAAGAGAAGGGTGAAGAAGAGTGCAGTGACGGGAAAGAGGAGGAAAAGGGGAATGAAGAGGGGAAGGGGAAGGCAAGAAAGGTTGGGAAGAAGAGGAAAGGCAAGCGCAAGTCAAAGTCCAGGCACCTAAAACAAACTGACAGGACTCCCAACGTCTCCAAACATCATTCTAAAAACTCCAAGAGGAAACCAGCAAACAGAAAAGTCAATGCATCACACCACAACAGCCATTCACAAGGTCCAAGCAGAAGTAAAACAAAGGTCCAATTACCTCCCCTTACACTGACACTAACACACACTCCAGAACATTCCCACCACATCTCTCAGGTTACACCCACCGATCACACAAAAACGATAAAACAAAAACTCTTATCTCCCATTTTCTGTGATCCCCACAACACCTCCAAAATGATGCAGAAAGAGCCTGAGAGAGACAAAAAAATGAAACCCGGAAGTCTGTTTAAGGCCAGTGGGAAGGAGGTGAGGACACAGGAAGTGGCAAAGGCTGCGGATTTAGTCCTGCCACCCATTTCCTCGCCGACCCCCAGCTCCCTGAGTGTCAGAAGCATTAGCTCTCTCTCCCGGCCTTCATTGCGGGCCTCCCCTGTTCAGCTCATCCACACGTCTTCGTCCTCATCCTCAGTGTCTGTGTCCAGTGTGGAGGATCAACCTCACTGATGACCAACGGCTGAATGACCCCTGCTTTGCTCTTTGTACAGTTTCTCTAACTTTGACCAGCTGGATTCTGAGTGCTACTACATATTTACTGTAATTTTTTTTCTTCATAAGAGTAATCATGCTTGTATAGATGATAAGTTCTATTGAACAAATAAAAAATTTGAACTAAATTTAGGATTTTAGATGTTTTCACAGGACAAAACCCATGATGACCCAGATTATTACTTCAATATGAACTAGGGCCGAAAGATTAATCGTCTTTATATTTTTATATCAAAATCATGATTCAGGGTTTCCATAATTATTTGCCAAACAAACTTTTTTCTTGAATTTTCCTAACTACCAACTAAATTTTAATGATTATATCTGCAGTGTAATAAGTACGGGAGCATATCTTAACAGAATAACCCTAGCCCTAACCCTAACCCATTATGTGCTCTATTGTGCTATATAGAGCTGGGAAAGGACCATACAGGTGGTTTTGCATGTTGGAGTCCAACATACACAACTCTGGGAACATAGGAATGACCCCATAAGTACTGTGGCATATGGTAAACTTAAGTGTGAACTGCAAATTGGCGCAATTCGAAAAAAGGTGCGATCCAAACAAAAGTAAGACAGAACGGTTTTACTTTGCTGTCTTAGAACATAGTTGTGAACTGTTGCATGTTAGTGCACAAATTCAAAGAATAATGTGAGTCAGTAACTTTCAAGTGCCTGCAAAACTTCTGTGGATAGCACTTCATTGTTGGAAACAGTTATTTGTGTTTGCTGTAGCAGCCTTGATGCTTAAAGTTGCTAGTAGGCTAGTGTTAGCAGTTGTTGAGGTAAAAAAAAATTTACTGATTCTGTATTTTTCACTGGTGACATTTTCATTTTATATTTTTTGGCAGATTACCAGGCATTATTAAAACATTTTTTGCCTGGTATTGTAATGACTGAATAAAGTGAGTTCTTCCAGCTTGCTCCAGTCTAGGAAATGTTAGTAAAATCAGTAATCTTACAAAAACAGGGAAGCACAAGATATCTCATTAAAGGACCATACCGGCGATCATGCATGTTTGAGCCTAATGTATTCAATTTTCATATGTTACGTTACTGACAACCATTTCCTAAAGGATAAAACCGTATTTCAGTTTTCCTGATATTTTGAAAAACACCTCTTTATCTTTCAAAATCAAATATTCAAGCGATACACCCACCTTAAAAATCGATGTTTCAAAAATTATGAAGTCATGGTCTTTTAAATTTTTCGATAAATGCGGGTCTTCTTTTGGGACTATATTCCCTGATGGAGACATACGTTCACTCCACGCTTTTTATGTGTTTAAACGCTGAAATTATGTAACTTCTAAAAAAAACCTGAGTACACGTCTTGTTCACGTTGATGGATTACCTATCTCAAGAACTTTTCAAGTATCAACAAGTTGATTTTAATAGTGTATCAGAATGAACTGAAACCAGTGGCGGTCTGGAAGGTAGGGAAAAATTTTTTTAAATTCCATTCCAGTTGTATCCTTTGAGAAATGATTGTCAGTAACATTACAAGTATGAAAATTGAATATATTAGTCTCAAACATGCAAAATCGCTGGCATGGTCCTTTCACCACTAGCTCTCTAGACTGGCTGGATGCAAGAGTGGATTTCAAGGAAATAAAAATATCTTTATTTTTTCCCTTATTTAAAATGTCCATGACTTTATAAAAAATAAAAATAAAAATAACTTTCTGGTATATTTCATCATTTTCCAAACAATTTTGAGGCCTGGAAAACAAATTTTCAAATTTCATGACTTTTCCAGAATTTTCATGACCTTAGAAATGCTTGTCTTATAAAGCAGAATTTTCAAATTGTAAAAGCTGTAATTTTAACAAAGGCTATGTTATTAACAATGACAACTAACACGTTTCAACAGGTGACATTCAACGTATTAACAAGTTTGTAACAAGAGATTAAGATTGAATAAAACATAGTTTGGCAGTATTTTGGGTCCACAAAGACACAAGTAACCCACATCAATAACTTCGCAAAGTGCCACCACAAACCTCATGGATCTCACACACAGAAGCCAAGTCGTATCTTTTATAATGATGTTTATTCTCACAATGGTTACAACGATGGAGTGTACAAATCAGTGAGCAGCAAACAGAAGCCAAACACATCCATCTGTGTGAAATGGAGTGTGTGTATGTGTGTTTTTATTAACGTGTGAGCTTGAAAGAGACGTTGAGAGTCCACTTCTACCCTCACCATCATCTTCCTCCTCTTTCTCTTGATCCTCCAGCCAGCAGTGGCCAGCAGTGGACTCCTGCTCATAAACTCCTTTACTTGTCGTTTTCTGCAAAGCGGAGCTTGTTGTAGAACTGTGAGTGAACCAGAGATTGAGACAATGACACCAATTCAAGAGACTTTACTTGCCCGACCTAATAAACTCAGTATATGCCTTTATAAAATAGAATAAATAAAATAAAAAATATTTCTGTTCAATACATACAGTTGTTCTTTCAACCTTTTGAGGGCATGCAAGGCTTTTTACCACTTTGTTTCTTGAGATCAAAAGAATGCATAGATAATCATTCAGACAACTTCTGTATCAACTAAATTGGTAACTGTTAAGTTTCTAATCACCTCTCTCTCTTTTTTTGTTATTTGCTCTCATACTTTTATCTACAACAATGTATATCAATATTTTACACTTTGGCCATTTGGTGAGTTCTCAAAAAAAAAAAAAAGGATTTCATTACATTAATAAAATTTAAAGACATTCAAAATGAAAAGATAGCTTATAACAATGATTAATGCCAAATCTTCCATTAAATGGATATTATATACACACAAGCTTGTCATCTCATTCACATTTCAACATCCTCGTGACAAAATAAGTTGTTGTGGCTTTATTTGTCTCTTCAGAATCTCAGTTACACTCCTAGTTCCTACAATACACACGTGTGCAATCGTGGACTTCAAATTCTGGGTGCCAGACACACGAGCCCCATTTACACCTTGATTTCCCCTACAATCTGATCTGGATAATGAAAAGCACGTGTTCATGCATGCTGTAAATACGTGCAGAAAGCTTTGTGACCAGAACGCAATCCGACCTGCGAGACCACATACACTTCATCTTGCTTGCAGCGTGATTGGATCTCAGTCACAATGAAAACGACACTTGCCAACGCCATTCAATCTGGTTAATAAAGTTATTTTGAACTGGGAGTTGCATCTTGCCCTAAATGGGTACCTGTACCTGAAACACAGACAGCGACGGCCCAAACAAAATGTTATTAGCTATTTTAAAAAATGGATAATCACCCACAAATCAAAAAAAAAGAATGGATTTTAATAGCGTAATAAGATCAGAGGATCTGTTAGGTAACAAGAATGCTTTTTAATGCTTTCTAAATGCAAGTCCTGACATCCAGGTAATGCAGTTTAATGCAAGGTGTAAAAGGGGCCATGGAGACAACAAGGACTTCATCAGCAAGCATTAATTATTATAATCATACAGCAAAGCTTGTCTGGTAGGAGCTAGCAGTGTTAAACTGAGATCTGTGTGAGAAAAAAATACAATGAAAACAGACCAAAGCAAGTGATCGTGTGGCGCTGGAGAAAACAGACAGAAAAACAGAAGGCGCATTCAAGTGAACAGAACCCTGGAGACAGACAGATAGCAGCCTGAGAAAGTCCTGTTATTTCAAGTCAAAATGTTGGCTTTTCTCTTAAAACAGGCGAAGCTGGAGATAAATCAGTTTGTCTCCTTCTCCTCCCCTCTCATAACTCAGTTCAGAGCTCGGGAGAAAATCACCGTAGCCATACCAAGACATAAAGCCCACATTCCTCCAGTCCTGCAGGTGCTCCTCCAGCATTTTTTATTTCAACAATCCCTTTTATTACCGGACATGAAGTCTCCACGCATACTAAGATGGGATTTAAAGGAAAAATCTTTCAAATTTCCTTCAGCATGTATAACAGAGAGCAGCAGCATGCCAATCTCTCCTCTGTCCAGAGAGCGGCCTCCGTCTCTGTCGCCATTATGGCTATTCTGTCATTTTTCAAGGATAACAAAAGAATACAACAACACGTAAACAGCAATTATATGAGAAATGTTCTGGGTGAAACATCACCGCTCGTTTAGACCATCCTGGCGGACACTTGCACAGTCAAGCACAGCTGATGAGAAACTAACATCTAAGAAGACAGAAAAAGAATGCGACTTCTAATTTCTCACTCCTTCAGCCTCTGAAAGCAGCAGCAGCAATGTGTCATTACTGTTTTGAGTGTTTCAGGTTTGTGTAAAAAGTTCATGCAGGATCTGTTGAACAGATTAGAGCTTGCTGTAGACTGGGAAGATGAAGCCAGGGATCAAAGTCTTTAGTCTGTAGCAGCTTCCTTCAAAAAGCCGCCACGGACTAATAGAATCACCTCGTGAATCGAAGAGCGTGAGGCCAGGAGTGCGAGGTCANAAGCCGCCACGGACTAATAGAATCACCTCGTGAATCGAAGAGCGTGAGGCCAGGAGTGCGAGGTCATGCTGGCAGCGCAGGCACAGACATGGATATACTGAGAGCATGAAGAGGTCAGAGTTCAACAGTTTGGACAGTAATGACTCGCTCATCACGCGTCCTGCTTCTTTGTTCATTGGTTTCTTCAGGTTTCGCTCTCCTTCCTCAGGAGGAGAGTTACTTCTATGTACATTATCGCCTTGACAATCGTTCAGATTGTGCGGGATTCTTGTGGTCGTCGCCACGCTGGTCTCAAACTCACCAAGTTCACTCTACTGGTTTGGCCTGGTGGGGCTTGGAGTCCCTCGGATTTTGGGAGACTGACTTCCAGAACAATAAATTCCAATCTATTCCAGAAAGCAAAAGAATGGTGACAGGGGTTTACTGTGTTTCCATGGTTACTGGGGTCTTGAGTGGCAAAGTGGTGCATTCCCACTGATGGGTATGGCAGCAATGCGACTAGTTACCATGGTGACTTGGGGTTGTGGCAGGGGAGTTGGCAGTGCTCAGATGTGGTTACTGTGGCAACTCGGTGACAGGTCTCTTCTGTTTGAGAGTATCGATGAGAGACAGGACGCCTCGCTTCACGCTAGTTGAGACGCGTCGTGACACTGAGTCACCAGGGGGGGAAGAGCCGCAGGCTTTTTGGGAGGGGGGCCGTGCCACCAAGCACTTCTGGTACCGCAACTAAAGGGGGCGGGGATGAGGGAAATGAGAAAAGGGATGGCATGGGGAGAGACACTGTAAATAACAAGATTTGTAGCTGCTGAGTACATGTCTGTGTGTGTGTGTGTGTGTGTGGGGTGCAGGTTGGTAGCTGCGATCAATAGTAATGACTTATGATCTCGTGTCATCGTGAATCAGTTTTAGTATGTCTGTGTATGTATGTGTATGTGTGTGTATGTGTGCGTGTGTGTGTGTACTTGGGTCCATATATCTAAAAGTTCTACTACAGAATCAATACTACTGCCAGGAGTTGAATAATCCTCCGACCCACACAGATGAGGCGGATCAGTAATGTGCTGCTTGATACTGCAGCTGTAACAGATTCTGTAAAATAAAAAAAAAACATTTCTGACAATTTCTGCAATTGCTGTCTGCTAATTTATAGCCCGTGTCCTCAGTGAAAAGTTTCTTGGAAGTAGTAAAGGGTGTAAAAGGCATGGTAAAACCCTTAACTTTGGAGATTTAAGCAGAAAATGTACACTAGATAACCTGCGGGTTGTCCATTCAGAATGCAAACACCATGTGTTAACTTGCGTGGCTTTGATGGAGGCGTCATTACGACCTGAGTAAAGCATATGGGTTTGGCAGTAAAACACCAATCTGTCAAGACTGAAAAACAAAACCCATCCACACCACCGGCAAGGACGTGTTCTTTCAGGAAGAGCGGCTCTAAATTTCTACCCCTCTCTGAATTTTAAGAGGACGGCCTTGGTTTAAATATAAGATGCAACCTGCAAGCATTTTACTGTCTCTTCCTAAAGTTCAGTTAAGGAAGAAGAACCCAGTGACAGTAATTTTAAATCAAGATGAGCTGGTTACAACAAGCTTGTAAAGCTGTTTATTGTTTTGCCTGCTTCCTTGCAAAAAAATATTCATTGAGTTTGCTTTTTATTGTGCTAACTAAGCGGGTTCTACAAATTCCAAATTGCATCTATAAGATTATGTCTTTGAATCACAGAGAGTTTTCAGTCTTGGAACTAGCTGCAGGGTTACACATGGGGGCAGAGTAACATGTTACTAGGGATGGTTGTGAGGATGTTGAGTTACTTTGCTCCATTGTGTAACCCCGCCCCAGAACCCAAGACACAAAGAAGCGCATATCGATGTAAAATCAAGTGTAAAGTAAGTTTGGAAAAGGATAAACGTTGTTCCTTCATTTCCTGAATTAACCCGTTTAATTATTCATCCACTCTGAGTTGCATCAGAGTAGATGAGTCGCGTTTTGAGTTTTTCAGGTGCAAGACTCACCATGCAGGCTGCCTGAACTGCCTCCGACACACTTCCAGCGTTGGGCTCACACCAGAAGACGTGACAGTCAAAGCGATGCCCGCCAGCGTCCATGATGAAGGCAAACGTGTGCACGTCATGGCCGACGCCCATGAAAGACAGGAAACGTACGCGACACTCAACCAGCACTTCCGCTTCATCCTGGTCGAAAACATTGATGTGCGAGATCAGCAAAAACGGTTTGACCAGTATACTAAATACACATAAAGTTAAGGGTTAGGGTTAGGGAAGGGAAGACAAAGAGTATAATTCCTTCTCTGACCTAGGCTGAAATTAAGCCAGACCTTTCTGAAGCCTGTTGTGGGGTTTTGGGAATTGCCAATGCACCGATGTCAGAGTAGCATCGTAAGCAGCAAACATGGCAGACAGACTTAGTCTCAGCTACGTCAATATCCCACAGTGGGTGGAACCGTCACATTGATAGGCATGGCTGCCTTTTGGGAATAACTGCTACAATTAAACCTGAAGAAGCCTTTTGGATGAACGGCGAAACGTCTTCAAGCTTTTTTGTTTTTCCAGTCCAGCGATTTTACTTCAACCTTCTAGATATCTTACCACCCGGACGATGAGACGCACCTTCAAATTACAGGCGCAGCGCTTCACCTCCTGGTGTGGGGGAGTGAAGCGTTCCTTGGGGAGAAGACTCCAGCAACACTTGTCGGCCTGATGAAGGCCTCGAGCCGAAACGTGTCTGTTTGTTCTAAATAAAGCTGTTCTTAAGAGGACAAGTGTTGCTGATGAGCCGAGCCTTCACAGACATTTTCCTTCTCGTGTTCACACTGTTGGGGAAAAGCGAATGCAACTAAAGCTTGGCGTGAGGGAAACGGCAGGTGTGTGTGTGTGTGTGTGTGTGTGTGTCTGACCTGGTCCTTGCTGATGGTGACGGTAGCATCTGCCACATTGAGGGCTACTGATATCCAGTCCTCTTTGTTGGAAGAACCAATTAGATTGTCAATGGCCCCGTTCAGCATGTCCATGCCTGGGGGTAAAAAAAAAAACAAAAAAACATCGCACCATCATTTACTCACTGTCACCATCATGACAGTGTAAGTGCATGAGTACTGTGTGTGTGTTTGTCACACTCACCGATGGGTCTGGCCACAGGTATCATCCCAAGGTAGAACACCTGAAACTTCTGAACCAGCTCTGTCTTTGGCGTGGGGAACTCTGCTGGGGAGAACACACGAACGCTTATCAGCACTCATAAGGAAACACACTCATAATATCTGGAGTTACATCTGGATGACAGAAAATTTAAGGAGGAAAACCCTAACGAGGGTACTGATTTTCCTTAGTTTAACTTTTAATAAATCCCAACTAGTGTATATTATGGATATTTTTAACTTATGTTAATAATGCAGCTATATTTTTGAAATGCGAAATATTTAAACATACCAGTAACACCATTTTAATTCATTACACTATGTTGTTTTTATATGCCAGACCTCCTGCTTCTCACACTTTGAACAGTTGATGCGACTTTTTTTTTTTTTTTTTTTTTTTTTACACAGACAGTATAATCAGCAGCTGTTTGATTTGGTTTTCAGTCCACCATGGCTGTTTTTTGCATTTTGTCAGTTTCTGTACAGGAAATCGCATAGCAAAGCCAATTATTGCAGGTCTGTGACAGAGCGACAGCAGAGCCAAAATGGTCATTTTTCTCACAGAACAGATGAAAAGAGAAGGACCAGCGGAAGTCTCTTTTTAAAGGACCATAATAGCCATTTTGCATGAGCCTAATATATTCAATTTTCATACGTGTTACATTACTGACAATCATTTCCCAAAGGATGAAACCATATTTCAGCTTTCCTGATATTTTGCAAAACCTCTTAATCTTTAAAAATCAAATATTCAAGCAATACACCCACCTTAAAAATCAATGTTTCGCCTGATAATAGTTACGCAGCCTTATGAAGTCACATTTGTTTAAAGTTTTCAATAAACGCAGGTATTCTTTTGGGACTACATTCCCCAGTGGAGACATACATTCACTCCACACTTTTTATTGGGCATAAACACTATAATTATGTAACTTCTAAAAAAAACCCTGAATATACGTCTTGTTCGTGATGATGGATTACCTATCCCAAGAACATTTCAAGTATCAACAAGTTGATTTTAATAGTGTACCAGAATGAACTGAAACCAATGGCAGTCTGGAAGGTAGGAAAACATTTTTTAATTCACTGTTCCAGTAGTATGCTTTGGGAAATGACTGTCAGTAACGTTAGGTGTATGAAAAATGAATATATTACGCTCAAACATGCAAAATGGCTGGTATGGTCCTTTAAAGCTTCTTTCATGCCTTTTATGACAGAGTACAGCTGGGATCTAGGCTTTAAAACTGGATCTTGGTTCCCCAGAAAACATGTGTAGCTGTTACCATATTCATGATTGAACATGTCACTAACAAAAAACAAGCATGAGAAGACTTAGTTACATCTGATAAAACAAGGATGAGAGGAATTTTATCTTTAACCATTATTATTTTCACTCAATATAGGTTTATTGTTATCCTCTTCTTTGGCAAAATTACCAAAGTTTTCTAGGAAAACTCTTTAAAGTTTTCCAGATTTAATTGAGGACATACTAGGGTAAAACACACACACACACACACACACACACACACATCAAGTGAGGTGTATGAAGCCTACCTTGTAAAGGCAGATCGAGCCCTGCCTGCATCCTCTCCTGGAGAGATCCTCCAGCCATCGCTTTGGCATTCTTTCTTGCTGTCATTATCTGCAGCAGAGAGGAAACAAAAGCAGACGGAGACAGAAGATGAGGAAATGGTGTGTAAAAAGAGCCGAATTGGGTGACAGTGGCAGAGACATGAGGAGCGGGAGTGAGAAGAGAAACTGGGAAATGTGTGAAAGCGAAAGAGGATGAGGGAGGGAAAAAAAACAGATGAAAGAGCTAACGAGAAAAGCTCAGAAAAACAAGAGCTGCTTCACCCCCGATGCTGTCGTGCTGCCTACCAGATTCACCTGGAGAGAACACACACACACACACACACACACACACTAACCAGATCAGGGTAGAGGCTTTTCCTGCAATGCATTTCTGAGACTGTATGACGTAAGCGAGAAAAAGAGCTACCAACAGGCAAAAAACACAAGTATACATGTCCTTATCCCATATATGTGTCCTCTATGTCTCATATTTGTCACTGCACAAATGCATCTTACACTCCTGCAGTGACCACTTCTCCCTCTTCCTCCTCCTCCTCTGTTGCTTTATTTATCAGGTATCTGGGTTATATGTCACTGTGTATTAGACTTGATGGAGGTTGTGGTGACAGTTAATGTTTCCATGAAGAATATGGAGGAGGACAAATGTCTCCTTCTACGCTTTCTTAATGCCAACAACTGACATTTCAGCGACAATATTTGTTCAAGTTAATAGTCACATAACAGTGAACCTTCAGATACCAGAAAGCACTTTTCAAGATTTGGGGACTTTAATGCGACATTCAGTTGAATTTTTTATGAGTCTACTTGACGATACAAAGAACGTAACAATCTATTTTCAACTTTCAACTAGTTACAGAATTATCTGAAACTACAGTGTTAGAAGGTTCAGGTGTGTTTGTGTAGATTAATACGTTGAGATTCCTTACATTTAGATTAGTTTAATCCCTTTTTCAGACTTTTTTCAGGATTTCTTGGGACTGCAGATTGATGCATAAAGATGAAAACGTGTGTGTATATCAGGAATAGTAAACGCCTGCGTGCATTTTTATCTCCCCAACACAGTTCTCTCTCTGGTTGATGCTTCATTCGTTTTTATGTATATCGTGCCAACCAATCACAATAAGGAAGTGACACTTCAAATTCTACACCTAGATCACAGAGCTCATTTTGGACCTGCAGATTTTCACTGAACACATCTTTTACAATCAATAAAATGGATGGAAATTGGTCCGATGTGGAAATTAGAGAGCTGCTCTCCATTCGTGCCAAAGACGAGATTAGCAGACAGCTAAAAGGCACCGTGACAGACGCTGTTGTGTACGATCCCATGTTGCTTTAAACATTCTCTAGTCTCATGTATTATACGTGACTTTCTGTATTACCCAGATGCCAAATATCGCTTGAGAATTCAGCTCTATCCATAAAGGTCCTGGCATGTTTATGGTAAAGTCCGACCTGTATTTGAATGGCAAAAAGTCACCACTTTAACAGACAGGAAATGCCAGCAAATTAAAGGACCATACAACCCACTTTGCATGTTTGAGCCTAATATATTCAATTTTCATACTTGTTATGTTCCTGACAACCATTTTCCAAAGCCCGTACTTCAGCTTTCCTGATATTTTGCAAAATCTCTTAATCTTTCAAAATCAAATATTCAAACAATATGCCCACCTTAAAAAATCTATGTTTCGCCTGCTAATAGTTACTCAGCCTTATGAAGTCACGATCATTAAAATGTTTCCATAAACGCAGGTCTTCTTTTGGGACTATATTCCCCGGTGGAGACATACATTCACTCTGCCTTTTTATTGTGCTTAAATGTTAAAATTACAAAACTTTGAAAAAAACCTGAATGTACGTGTTGTTCGCGGTAATGGATTACCTATCTCAAGAACATTTCAAGTATCAACAAGTTGATTTTAATAGCATACCAGAATGAACTGAAACCAACGGTGGTCTGGAAGGTAGGAAAAACATTTTTAATTCACCATTCCAGTAGTATGCTTTGGGAAATGATTTTCAGTAACGTCACATGGATGAAAATTGAACATATTAGGCTCAAACATGCAAAATGGGTGGTATGGTCCTTTAACAGATGTCATGTCTGAAAGGTGCATGAATCTTGGACCCTCCTGCAGCCTGATCTTTTTACCTGGGAGCAGATCTCATGCAGGCTGGTGGCGATGGCTTTGGCTGGCGTGTCACAGCGGAACACATGACATTTCAGGATCCTTGTGTTTTTATCCCGGGCCACGTATGCAAAGTCCCTGAGAAGGAGAAAGACACGGGATTAAAGAAGAGGCACAGCAGGGAGAAAATGATGAATGAAGAGGAGAGGAAGAGGAAGAGGAGGGGTTTGTTGGAGTAAGGCAGGGATGACAGAGTAGCGGTGTGTATTCACGGTGTTTCTGTGTGTGCGGCCAGTTTTAAGACTGACGGCACTTCAAGACAGATGAGGGATGAGCTGACCTTTATCAGTCTGATGAATACTGACTGACTGACACACACACACACACACACACACACACACACACACACACAGGTCGATGGACCCCAGAGATCAATAGAGCAGCGTGATGCGAGACGGCGCTGAACAGAGAGACGGAAGGAAGAACCTTCCTTTGGATCCACTTGAACAGAAACAATTTAACAGAAACAAGCTGAAACCAAGGAATGAAAAAAAGATGTAAAGGATAAACTCAGGACATAAACGCTTCGGAGGAAAATATGGCTGCACCGCTGGAAACTAAGACATGATAGAAAACACATACGGGCGTGGATTTTTTTAAAAAATGCATTAAATTATTATTATTATTATTAAAATAATAATTAACTTCATGCTGTGTTTTAGTTTATGTCATCCAATAAAAATGAGCCTCAGGTTAACAAGATTCCTGAGCCCGCCTCCTCTGAGAATTATCCATAAAGAGTCTTGTGTGTTGTGTGTGTGTGTGTGTGTGTGTGTGTGTGT
>VXCM01004380.1:26477-43900 GCA_014773175.1 Lucifuga dentata
TGTGTGTGTGTGTGTGTGTGTGTGTGTGTGTGTACAGTGTATAAGAGCCACTTTAAAGACAAGGAAAAAAATGAGACGCTGAGGAAATTAAACAATAATGACGGAGATGATGGGGAGAGAGAGAGAGAGAGAGAGAGAGAGAGAGATGATGGAGAGAGAGAGAGAAAGAGAGAGATGATGGAGAGAGAGAAAGATTATGGAGAGAGAGATGGTGGAGAGAGATAGAAAGAAAGAGAGAGAGAGTGAGAAAGAGAGAGAGAGAGAGATGAACAGGGAAAGGGATGAAAAGAAAGGAATGTGTTTACCTCTCTCTGTGTCCAAGGAAGCCAGGGAGGAAAGAAGAGAGTTAGCAGAAGAAAAGAGGAAAATAATTTGTTGCCCCTGAACCCCCACTGGAGGACAAGAGGCAAACACACACACACACACACACACAGAATTAACCTTCAGTTACATGTTTTTATTCCTTCTGCCTTCTCCTTTGTTCAGAGAGAACAAACACCATCAATGCAGAAAGTGTGTGTGTGTGTGTGTGTGTGTGTGTGCGCGCGTGTGTGTAAATTGAACAGGTCAAAGCAACATTGCAGGTAATTTTTCATGCATATTTACCCTTGAAGTGAAAAAGGAGGACAGATACAGAACAAGGTAAGATGGAAAGAAGCAGGAACACGGGTCAGTGAAATTTTCTGGATGCAATTAGCTTCAATCGGACGACGATGTGTCGCGTTTCATTCAAGAAATAAAGGAAACAGACTGGAAGTTTCTAAACGCTGTGTGAAGGCGGAGAGGAAGTGAGAAATATAATGAGCAAAAAGTAAACGAGTGGGAGAGGAAATTGGAAGTTAACTGCAATAATGCTGACAATAAAGATAAAAAGAGTAAAAATTAGGTTAGAATAAAACATACAGAAGAAAATAAGAGAAGTCAGAGGAAAGAGAGAGAGAAAGAGAGATAGGGAGAGAGGGAAAAGAGAATGAATGATATCTCATTTTTAATATAATCTTATCATCATGCTGACACCCCTGAAAATGTCAAGGTTGCTGTGGGAATCTGTAATCTCCGTGGCGATAATGAGTTCCACGGCACATGGGGGAAGAGGGAGACGTGGGAACATTTCTACGCTAACCCACGACCATTCCCTTCTCTAGCAAGGGTAAAGAGTGATGTGTGTGTGTGTGTGAGAGAGAGAGAGAGAGAGACAGAGAGAGAGAGAGAGAAAGAAAGAGAACTCCTGCTCCAACCTCTTCAATATCTTGTTTGTTCAAGCCTTGTATTTCAAACAGACCAGTCTAACCATCAATAAGGACATGAAAACAAAATATTAAATGTTCCAACACACACACACACACACAGGTATTTTAAGTGTCAAACTGCAGAGCGTATTTCTCAAGCATGTTTCACACAACAGCCATATTTTAAGCTAACGTTCAAGTCTTGAACATTAAACTCCTGCTCGTCTTTAACAAAAACTAATGATTCAGATTAAGATGACTTTACGTTCATATGAAGAATCCATTATTAATTAACAGCCTCACATCTTCACACACTTCTGTGAATCCCGACATGCAGCCCATAAAAATCAACCCACTCATTACCTGCTCGGCAACATCCACTACACACCAGGCCTGATCCGTGTGTGTGTGTGTGTGTGTGTGTGTGTGTGTGTGTGTGTTCTCCTTCTCATAGGTCTACTTACACATCAAACTAACATCAGAGTGATGGTTGACAAACAAAGCAAAAGGCAAACTAGAATGTTACTTACAGTGATGAGCTTTCCTATCCCGTGCACCGGCGCATCTTTACACACACACACACAAACACGCACACACATCTACTACTAGTGGTACTGCATCCCTGTACACCCTCCTCAACCTGTCTGCTCCACACCCACTGAACACTAACCATACCTCCCCCTCTGCCAGCCTCATCCTGCCAAACTCCCCCTCCTCCCCTTAACCATCTCCTCTCCTCCTCCTCCCTCTGCTGCAGCTTGAAGTATTCCTCTCTCTCTCTCTGAAAAAAACATGTCTTTATTTTATTTGACTGAATTTATAAATAATTGTGTATGTGAGGGGGTGAGAGAGAGAGAGAGAGAGAGAGAGAGAGAGTTCCCTAAGGCAACAGAAAGCTGCAGTTCTGCACATGCCAAGAGCTTTTAACCTTTCTTCTTTCTTCTTTTCCAGAAAGCACTTGTGCGTTTGTGTGTGTGTGTGTGTGTGTGTGTACGTGCCAGCTCAAATNCTTTTCCAGAAAGCACTTGTGCGTTTGTGTGTGTGTGTGTGTGTGTGTGTACGTGCCAGCTCAAATTATACAGCAGCTATCACCTCTCCTGTCCAAATCACCTGGCTGTGGCTGAAATCCCACATTCAGAACCTTCCAACACAGCAGTGGTGCACGGCACCCTCTGCTGGCCACACGGCACCACCATTACATTTCATTTGAAGCTCTCTGTATCAAGCTCAGTTGGTTTTTCACCAATATCGTGTTTCACACTGACAGTCTACTGCTGTCACTTCATGGTAAAGCACGGTGGACTCAGCTGAGGTGAAGAGGGGAACAGACAGTCAGTTGGGATTTGTGATGAAAGAGAATAAAAGCCATTCTCTCTCTCTCTCTTCCTCTTTTCTCTTTGTGATAAGGAATTAATCTTTCATTAGCATCCCTTCATCATCAATCATTCACTCCTCTCTTCTAACCCTCACCACTTTGTCTGTCTGATGCTCTCCATTGTTTCTGTGACCTTTTAAAATGGTGCAAGTGTGTATGTGTGTGTGTGTGTGTGAGAGAGAGAGAGAGAGAGAGAGAGAGAGAGAGAGAGAGAGAGAGAAAGATGCACCCACTGACTTCATTTACATCGCTCACTAATGTATTACATTTTCCTAAACCTAAACATTAAAAGGATTACCAAACATCACCCAGATGACTGGTACATAACAAGAGAATTGCTTTTTACGTCATAGATGTTTAACATAAAGCAGAACACAGCATGCTCTCAGAGAAAAGCGCAATTTAACATCTTATACAGCTGATTAATAGTAAAGAGTTTCATTCAACTAAATTGCTTCGGGGAGTTTCCAGTGGTTCCAGAACAATAAAAATATACAGCTCACACTGAGTAAACCACTTAAGAAATAATAATACTGCAAAAAAAAAAATATATATATAAGAGCAATCAGTGTTGGATAAAAGCAGTGCAGTTACCATGGTGACTAACCTGCCATTGTCCCGGCCAACGCCCCAGACCCGGATACTTGCAATTGGCTGAGAATGGAGCACGCTGCGGTCCATGGGGTCAACCAGGTTTAGCATGTTATTCTCCAGCACCAGGTACATGTCTTTTCCCTGGACACACACACACGGAGCAACATACATCTTTTAGACCTTAAACATACAATTTGTACTTCCTGCCATTTAAGATGTTGCACAAAAAGTGGTCTTTTAAAGATCAGTTGTTCCCTTTCACTTACCTGTATAACTGCCTGTGTGCAACTGTGTGTGTGTGTTTGTGTACATGTGTGTGTGTGTATACATGTGTAGCCTCTTGCTTTGAAGGCCTTTAAATAAATGATCAAACACCAAAAAAAGAAGGGGTGGGCGAAAGGGTATTGAAAAAGGGATGAAGCTCTCTCAATGTTCTGCCATTTCACATTAAACGCAA
The DNA here is from genome assembly GCA_014773175.1 of Lucifuga dentata. NCBI lineage: Eukaryota > Metazoa > Chordata > Actinopteri > Ophidiiformes > Bythitidae > Lucifuga > Lucifuga dentata. Next base: position 30,133 of record VXCM01004380.1, read on the forward strand.
CCACTGCTGAAAGACAAAGACACTTCATAACATCGCTCCACTTTCCCCCTCTTCTTCCCCTCCTCCCCTCCTTCTTCCTACTCATGACATCATCTTCAGAAGACTGTTTCCCCGGCTAACCTCTGTTGGTATTTTCTCTGCTCCACCCTCAACTTTAGTCCTTCACTCCAACTCTGTAATCGCTCCTCTTCTTCAATTCTTAATTTACAAAAACTGCATAGAAAATCCAGCATCTGCACAAATACACACATATTCCGACACACACACACATTCCCTCACCTCTCCCCAGATGCCAACAGTGTCTCGGATGTCATTCTTGCAGTAGGAGAGCTGTCGGATGCAGTTGTTAACAGCAACACTGCTCTTTCCTGGAGCTAAATCCTCTTCGGCCATCTCCACCCATCCCAGAGAGCGCACTGCAAAACACTGGAGGACACACAAACACAGACAGGAAATAGAAATTATATTATTCTTGTGGTTTTTTTCTGGTGTGGCTTAATGGGAAGGACCATGGTATCAAAAATAGCACAACTGAGATTTGAGTCAGGGAGACCACGGTATTAAAATGGCCCAATTAGTTTGAGGTTTGAGCCACATATCCTACTTTAAAAACTCTCTTCAACCTCCATACTGAGTTGACAAGATAATAAATGAGGAGAGAAATACATATCTGTAAATAAGATGAGACAAAGAAGGGTGAGGAAGAACATGAGGGTGAGAGAAGGAAGAGAAAGAGGAGAGTTCCACTTCCATCCATCCATGATGTCCTCATCAAGTATTAATTTGACTTCAGCAGACCATTCATAAAATACTCCGCAGACTGCTGAGATCCACAATATGAATGAGGCCACAGAGAGAGAGAGAGAGAGAGAGAGAGAGATAAGACAGCTAATCACTACATTTTCTCATTAACCTGTGGCATTGTAGTTTGCTGTACCCAACCCACGTTTGCTTGTGGATAGAGTGGCCATGTTATACAATAAACACGTATACATGTATGAACACATGCATAAACATGTAGAGTGGCGTTTCAGGCTGAAGTGAGCAGTGGTAGGTCAAAAAATGACTAAATGTAGTTTGTATGACATATGTTCATTAACAAAGTTGGAGTTTGTGCCCAAAGCACGCACACACACACACACACACACACACACACACACACACACACACACANCACACACACACACACACGCATACACACACACACGCACATACACACACACAGGTTAAGACATGCCACAGCAGGACATAACCTGCAGCATATTAACCTGAAGAGGATGTTAATGCTGATTTGAAGCTGGCTGAAGCTGTGACTCTTCCACTTGCCAAAACACACACATTAAATACCTGCTCCTTTGCAGAAATGCATATTGATATTCATTATTCATATTCAGACACACACACACTAATCCCACTGCGTAACCAGGAGGTGCAAGTTGCATTACCAAGTCAGACCAGCAGGTGGTATCAGCTAACTGCACAGTCCATCCATCCATCCATCCATAGATCCATCCTATGTTCAGCAAACTATAAACTAAATCCTCCATCTGGAACTCATCTGTAGGTGTTACTGTTCTTTGAAGCTGTTCTAGGCTCATTCATTTATAAATCCAGGTTTGCTGAAGTGTGTGGCAGGTGCAGAGTGTGCTGCAGGTTTCTATTCAGATTTCTAAACTTTTATGGATAGAAATTAAAGTTTTGTTTGTGAAACTTAACTCCCATACTAGGCAGGAGCAGCTAAGCTGTGGGCTGTTGCTGCTGTGGTGTGCATGTGTGTGCATGTGCATGTGCGTGTGCGTGTGTGTGTCAGTGTATGCTACCAGGCCAGATGCCCTCACTGCAGGTCTGTGTTTGTGTCTGGTTCTTGTCACAGTGTCACAGTTGCTAAGGATGGTGTGTTTCTTCCCCACAAACACGCATAAACAGACAGTCCAAAGCCAAATCAGCACTGCGTCATCAAGCTGTGTATTGGCTCAAACTCTGATCTGCAAAGCTTTAAATCTATTCAGCCATCAACGGGAATGCAACTGCATGGTCCACGCCTTGAAATGTATTTTAGCCTTGCTTCCATCTGCTGTGGTTTGTTACAAAAAACAGTAACTAGCATCAGACATACAAATTAATTTCTTTCTTTTCAATACATTTAGTTAGATTCTACATTGAATTTATGTCTTTTGAGTGGCATCATCTGTAAAACCTTCAGGTCCTTAAACGACATATTACTGAGTATGTGTTTTATCAGGCCCCCCTCCTTCATTAAAAGCGTAAATTTCACATCTGAATCTTAAGTTTTAGAATGTTTAAGATGACTTGGTAATTAATGCACCAATATGCAGCATGAAATGCTACTTCTCAGTCTCACCACTAAGTGGCAGTATTGTTCAGAGCTTCCACTCAGGAGAACAGACAGCCACCAACATAAGCACCACCAGTAAACAAACAAGCACACACATACAAAAACACCATCATTTCACAGGAAGAGGCCATGTGTGCTGGGAATGTTGATTACATTTTACAGTGTTTAGCAGCGTGTTTGGATAGCACATAAATATGAGACTGGAGTAAATAACTTAAGATTGCACTAGAGGTAACAGCTTGTAAAATACAACGTAAACCCTCATTTTCAGAGCCAGACTCAGACTTTATTAAAACAGCTTGTGAGAATGCAAATGATGACCCACAAAGCACCATAGCTTTATATCACCTTGACAGGCCCTCGCCATAAAGATGTGAAATTGATCAGGAGTTTGTGAGGAATAAGCTCAGGAATAAGCTCCATAAGTGCAGGTATTCTGCCAAATGTTTTTACAGCTTTTTACAATGTGCATTGAAGTAGCACAGAAAGAGTGACAATGAGGTTTTCAGACCAAATATCTACATTGTAATGTGTTTATCTTGACATGTTCAATCTAAGACCACGGGTAAAGACAATAACTGTGGACCACACAGGCTCTGGACGAAATTCCAGTTCAGGAAAATGCTTCTTACCTTTGATTCTGGATCGTTGTTGACGCTGCTGGACTCCTCTTTCTCTCCTACTGGATGGTTCCTGACAAGGTCACAAAATATAGAATATAATGTATTTATAAGACAAGCAGGATGTGATTACCATTGAAACCATTAGCTGTTTTTGCTAACAAGCCTTCTAACCTGTGTGTATTTACAAATGCTACAGGCAGTCATTACCCTAACAGAGAGCATCGAGCCATTTCCTGAGTGTAAGAGCTAACTTCCTGCTTTGTCTGACCTCTATCGCATCCAACACTGATTAAACATAAGATTAGAACAAACTGAGCAAGACATTACTAAGGGACTCAGCAAAGTACTGAATTAGCAAGAAAGAGAAAAGTGTGTATGGAGGTCTCACCGTAGCTTGAGTGAGGCATATCGAAGAGTAGCACCCTCAAACTCCTTCAGACTGGGGTCAGGGTTCACCATGGCTGCCTGCAAGTCCTAATGCACAAAGGTGACAGCTTCAGAATGTGCAAAATAACACCAAAATCAAATCCACATGCCAAAAAAGCTCTGGCTGATGGAGGTCTACCTGAAAACCCCTTTCACACATGTAACCAATAATAATATAACAATACCTGCATAGTGTCTCATATATAAATCTCCAATATGGAAAAAAAAACTATTTAGTCTCTTCTCATGTGATATGACCATTCCAGATAGATAAGGAAATGCTTGCATTGTGTCTGTAATCCTGATAGTATTTTTGTCAGTTATACTACATCATTGATGTCATAGCTGCACGGTAATACAGCTGAAAGCTTGGACTGATTTTAAAAGTCTGGTGTGTTCAGGTGTTGTCATACAGACTATTTTCAGTCTTTTCATGCAAAAATCTTTCAAGCTCTCATTATCTTTGCTTATTCTCTCACTTTCTGAATGCAGTCTGTTGGGCATTCCTTACTCAGCATCTCAAATGCTTAAATTTCCCACTATCACATGAAACGTTACGATTGGCTACTTACGTAATGCGAGTCTGTTATACATAAGAACGCCCAAACATTTTGCACGCTTTACCCAGGAATGTTGCGGCTTGTTGCCATTAAAGCTGTGGCAGAAGGCTTGCGGTCTTTTTACTAAGTCCTAAACTCTGGCTCATTTTCTAACATGTGACCAGTGCACACAGTGCATGTGTGAGAGGGACTATAAAGACACAAACCTGGCAGAGGCTAAGGAAAAAAATACATTTACCCCAAACAATATATGCAAGCATGCAATCAAGTATAGGCACATAACCTTACTGGACAAAGAAACTGCATTGGCGTGTTATGTGAATGAGGCATGCTGCATCAGAAAAAGAAAGTTGACACGTGCACACACTTGTGTGCACAAACACATTTAGAGACTGTGCCAGCAGTAAGGAAAGATGAAAATAGTTTAGCCATTAAGGAAGAAATAACCTGTCAACAGTCCTGTCGCAGCCAAATAACAGATATTATATATATCAAGCATGGCAAAATGCTGCAGTTGGTGCAGTTACATTTATAATGTCGAAGCATCAGCCACACATGCTTTAGCCCAGGCAGTGAATCTCTAACACGTGATGCAGAACACGCACACTCAGAGAGTGGGTAATGTTAGACAGGAACAAAGCTCTGATCGGGCCATTATACTTGCCTTCCACACCTCACTATCAATTTTTCCGCCAAACTCACTCCACACCTGTTTCTACATAGACCATTAAGACACACACGTACACACAGAATGGAAAGTTAAGGATTTTTTTTTGGGGNCAAGAATTGGGAGGGGAGCAAGGAGAGAAAGACAGAACAAGGCTGTTAGCTAACTAACTCACTCAACACTGGTGTCTGTTGCAATAAGGAGCATCCAGCAAAAACATTTCTCAAATGGAACATAAAATCTTAAGATGTGTCAATCAAGATGCCTGTCCAACTGTGTTTTGCTCCTATTGAACATCCACCAAGCTACTGATTCTGGATTAGTAGAGTATAAATAGCACAGGGCATATAAATATTGCATATGACAGAACTATACTTATACAATAATGCACACACACAAAGGAGCTGCTAGAATCAATTTTTCTATCAAGCCCACACACACACACACACCACACACAGAAAGATACTAAAGCCCAAACTTCAGGCTGCTGAGCCAGAGGAGAAACAGAACAGAGGAGGGCGAGGTGAAGTTTCTACCTTGTCCTCATCTTCTTGCTGCTGAGAGTGACACTCTTGATCGGGCATCCCCTGTAGAGAGTTGGAACGAGGCTGAAGAGAAAAGAAAAAGGCTTAATCATTCCAAAAGCTACATTTCCCCCGAGCAAATGTTCACAGCGTTGTCTCTCTGTGTCCTCCACCATGTTTGTCATTTTGGGTCTTCTCTCACTAATACTCAAGTAGCCTTTAGGTCAGTCTCTCAGAAAGGTGTGCTGAAATGAGATTCTAGCACATCCATCTGTCAACATCAGACCCTTTACTCTGGATCGATGCTTTATCTACACCAACCTTCTATCTATCAGCCTCCTTTCCTCACTCCATCTTTCCGCTTGATTGACTGATTGATAAATTCTTGCATTTCTGTCTATTGCTAGACGTGTATTGATGGTTCTCTCTTATGTTCTTTTCTCCTCTTTCTTGTTGCACATTTCTGCCATCCTGAGTCAGGATTATAAGACACCACAGATACAGAACCACACAAATACACTTACTGCATATACAAATACTGTATAAATTTTACAAATGGAAGTGGCACCCTCCATGCACAACTTGTCAACATGTACCGAGCGGCGCTGACAGCCAAAGCTTGCTGGATACTCACAAAGTAGCAGCTGTTGACAAATCCACACGAGGGGACTGTGGACTCCTGAGTGGAGAGAGGCTCCACCGAGCTGTCAGAGGTGGTGCTGCCTGAACGAGTCGATGCCCTGAAGAAGATCTCTGCCTGGCACGACTACATGGACACACTCTCTTTAATATACCTTCACTGGTGTGTTTTTTTTTTTTTTTTNTTTTTTTTTTTTTTTTTAAAGCAAAACATGTGTAACTGTCGCTCACCTCATGGTCAGGTGTGGGTGATGGGCTAAGTGATCCCAGGGAGTGTTTTCGTGGTGTGGAGGATGTGTGGTTGCCCACCGCCTGGTCTGAGTGCCCGGTGGGCGCAGGGTGGGAGGTAGGCTTCTCCCACTGGGTGGTGCCTGTAGGAATGTGCCAGTAGTAGATACCAGCCATGTCTGTGATTTTTTTCCATCCTGGAGGCAGATCAGGGTCTGTCTGAAATGACTGCTCACTCCAGATATCTGGTGGAGGAACACACAAATATGCACATACACGTGCACACACACACACACACACACACACACAAACACACACACACACACACATTTGGATGATTNACACGTGCACACACACACACACACACACACACACAAACACACACACACACACACATTTGGATGATTTACTCAAATCAAAGGGGTAAATGAAAAGGCAAAGTATTTAAAATGAAAGATCTCTAGCATAGCAAGCTGCATCAACAGCTGATGGGGATTACCAGCATCTGCTGCAGCTGTTGTGAACCTTTTCACAAACCAGCAGCTGAGTAAAACTTGTTAAGTATTCCTATTATATTTGCCACACACAAACGCACATGCATGCACGCATGCACGCACAACATACATTTATATGAAAGAAATCCTACAAGAAAAATACAGTGCAAAGAAGTAGTATGGCAAAAATAATTGTGCTCTTGGTCATACTTTTTTCATGAAACACACACACTTACACACTAATATTATAAACACACTGAAGATTGATTCCAGAGTCTTTCATCACTCCTGCTTTAAATTTCATCATATCTGGCATTTCTGGGTGTATATGTGTATGTGAATTTGATAAACTAGCAAAGGTAGTAAGGTTGATACAAAACTGCATTAGATGGTGTAGCAGCTCATAAAGGTGATATAAGCTCTGAGGGGCTGGTCAGTCGGTGCTCTGTGCATGCATGTGTGCATGTGTGTGTGTGCATGTGTGTGTTTGTGTGTGTATGTATGACTGCACAGGACTTCTTGAACTGCTGACCATGCTGATGAAACACAGCCCACGGGTCTGTCGCCACGACAGCAAGCCATATGTCATTGTGACGACTGGGTTAATTCAGATTGAGGCACACACACACACACACACACACACACACACACACACGCACACACGCACGCACAAAGATTAGTTACTGTGACTTCAGTTTATTTAATGGCAAAGAAATCATTCACAAATCTTAGCAAAAATGCTCACATATATCCTTGCAAAAGCAGAAATCCCCTTGACGCTGGAAACTGTGCTTTAGAGCAAGGGGCTGTAAAGTAATGCCTTCTGGGAAACGAAGTCTTTTATGGGCATAAATTAGGTCAGAGCCAATAAAACTCCAGAAGAAGAGAGCCTGAGTGTCTCTGTTTGCTGTGGCTGAGAGGGAACATGGTGACTCCATGAACATGCACCAGATAGATTGCTCTGTTTTTGGAGTCATGCTGCCTTGGCTCATGGGCTCTGAGTTCCCATTCACTCTGTCAACACCATCAGCACAGCCGCGCTGCTGACGACAACTGTGAAACTACAAATAATAAGTCTTAGCGTGCTAACACTGAGGCTGACAACTAGCGTGCACATATGCAACTCAGGGCACTGTGCCATAGCAGACCTACGTAGCAGTTAGCCTGTGATAGCTTCGGTTAGCATGCAGCTCTGTGCCAGAGCAGAGTTGAGAGGAGGGGGAGGGGAGAGCAAAGAGCCTCTGGAGCAACACGCACACACGCACACCGTAATCACATAGATGCACTTATGAACATACAAATCCACACAAGCCACAGATCCCTGTGGCAGGCATTTAGAATACACACACACACACGAGCAAACAATAACATGATAACACTACAGACACAAACTTTATCCCCCTGGTACAAGAGACACACACACACGCACACACACGCAGACAGCATTTAAACTCCAGCCCCACATTGAGGTCTCCTATCAACTCTAGCAGATGTACCTACCCTCATAATTGACAATCACAATGGCCAGCATGTAGTCTTTCCCCAGCATCATAGTTAGCTAGCTTTCTCTCATACAGCAAAACCCAGTGCAGTAACCAGGAGGCAGAGAGAGAGAGAGAGAGAGAGAGATGGAGAAAGGTGGGGNAAAACCCAGTGCAGTAACCAGGAGGCAGAGAGAGAGAGAGAGAGAGAGAGATGGAGAAAGGTGGGGGAGTGAGGAATAAGACGAGAGTATGAGAGACAGAGGAAGAGAAACACAGCGATACAGAAAGGCAGAGAGAAATGACATGAAAAGAGCAGCAGAAAAGAGGAGGAGAAAGGAGTGAATGAGATGGAGAGGGGCAGCTGAGGAGGGAGAAAGAGGGATAGAGGTGTATCTCCTGCAGCTGAGCTGTGTTTGCTGCTGTTGCCTCTATCTGGAGCATCAACAACATCATCAGCTCAAATGAGCGTGCCTTCCCTTATCCTGTCCTACACAAACACAGACTCACACTTACACAAGCACAAGGAAAGAAAGTTACAATTTGGCACACTCATCCTCATCAAACATCTATATTTATCATTCTGTCCCTCCTCCCAATCTTCCCCTTGGCCTCACATGGTTGTCCTGGCAACCCCTGGATCATCTTTCATTCAGTATCATATCCAGTGAAGGCACAAGGAGGAAGAAGAGCAGAAAGAGGAAGGCAGAAATTGGGACGATATTGACAGAAAGGGATGAGGAAGAGGCCAGTATACTGAGAGAGAGAGAGAGAGAGAGAGAGAGAGATTTTAANGAAAGGGATGAGGAAGAGGCCAGTATACTGAGAGAGAGAGAGAGAGAGAGAGAGAGAGATTTTAATTTTTTAACAGGCTGTTACAATGTGTGTTGTGTGAAAATCAGAAGGAACTGTTTAAATGACCTTTCTTGACTCTGCATGTGCATGTTGAGTGTGTGTGTGTGTGCATGTGTTTATGTATGTTTTTTGACTCCTGTGTGAAAGCAGTGTCATAGTGGCCCTCTAACCCGTAACATCCACAGAGGAATCTGACACACATCTGGGAAAACAACAAGCCTTTGTCAGTATGTGAGAGAGAAACAGGCAGACAGGAGGGCTTCGTAGCACAGGAAGACTATTTGTTAGATCTCCATAAATTCAACATGAATGATGCAAGTACCATGAATATCGACTATCTGACAACCCAATCGACCCACAGAGGACAATAAGTCTTAACTAGAGATTACAACACCTCCAAATTCAGCTTTTTGTCCTCCTCTTCAAGTCATTAATACACAATCACTGATCTACACACGGCAAATAACCATCCCATAAAGCCAGGTTTACACATAAGGTTTACATGTTAAACTTGCTTACGTGTCCATCTACATTTGCTACATGAGTGTTTTTTGCTAACACACCTGCTTGTGTACTTTATGCCAATCTGGAGGGTTACAGGCCATAGCCCATGAGGCAATGTGAGGCTTGAAACATAAACCGCCCCTCGTCTGCCCTGGAAAACCTTGAAAATGATTTCTGATTTCACTCAACATTTTAATCTGCATATTATACTTATGAAGGCAAAAGAAACAATGACAGTGATGACAACGGAGATGGTAAGTGAGGCCACTAACCAAGTTTCAGTGTGCTCAAGCAGCTTCTCTTCTTAACTATCGGTCAGTTTTTCTGATTGTCACTATTGCTGCACTGTTAGCATGACAAAAATTATTACTGCCCCCCTCAAATTTTTGTAGGTACTGCATCTTGTGAGCATTAATTCTACAGGACGTGCACAATCGATGCTTTAAAGAATCCACGTGGAAGCCATCTAGCGTATGCCTATGCGGAGTTATCATTAAGTATACACCTGGCCAAAGCGAATGATTGCTATAGAATGGCATAGTACATGAGTTGTTTCAAAGACAACCACAAATCAGGACAAAAAGACACAAAGAAAGTAAATCCTCCCATGAAAACTTAGTTTTATTTCATGGGAGAGTGATGTACAACGTCAGATTACACAAACATCCAAGAGGAGAAGCTGCCATTAATTGCAGTAGAAAGAGGAAACACACAGATGTTCATGGTGTTAGACTTGTGAGAGACATTGAATTGAGTTATGAAGAGCAGGCAGACATGCATTCTGGGAGAAAAAGCAGCAACAAGGCTGCACAGCTCACACAGCACTGCTCTTATGAGACTGAGAGGACTGTTTACAGCTGAGCTCATGTCAGACGCTTCCACTCGTGAGAATATGGGAGTGTTTAACGGCTTAACTTACAAACAAAGGACGTGGCAGGAGGCTTTAAAGATCCAATTAAATTCAACATCAAAATTTTTACATAATGCTGACAAAGAAGTAAAACAACTTGACCGGATCTTCTGCAGAGGTGAGCCGCAAGAATAAGCAATTAAAGGCTCAAGACAGAGGTGATGACTCATCCAGATTTTGTCCTGGGAAGTTTGAAGAGTGCATATTCTTCATCTACTGTTCGTCTGCAACAGCACTGATAAATAATTAGCGTGTCAATTAGGGAGTCTCTATCGAAGTCTGTTGTTCACATAAGTCACAAAGGTGAGCGTAATAACCAGCATGAGTGATGAATGAAACACTTCTGTGGTAAATGGTATCTAAGGGTTTATGTGTTTTAAGGATTTTAGTAGCAGCAGCATGAGCATAAAAATTATCTCCACAGCTCAGCACAGCAAATATAGTGTTATATTGTTTGGGTTTTTTTTTCCTGGGGATAAACGAGCTCTATTCTGATATGCAAATGCAATTTTAATTTTTAGGTTACCGGTCAAGGTGTTCAATATGATGTTTGTATGATGATCTGCTATCCAACCAGCTCCTGTTTATAATGCTGTACTATATCAGTTGCATCACTACCGAGATGGAGATCATCAAAGGCAGGCTGTAACCCGAAGGACTGTTCTATTGTGGAGCCGATGACATACAAGATGGTATCATCAGCATACAAAATGATATTATATTACAGTGGTTAGATGGGGAAGGAGAATATTATTTATATATCAAGTAAAAAGTTAGAGATTAAAACTTGGATTTGATACTATCCAATATTTAGTTTAGGAAAGGCATATTTGGTATTACTAAAAAATAACATGGTGCAGTTTCCTCATTAGATTGATTATATTTTACATCCACACAAATAAAGGTATAGTTAAAGCCTCTATGAATTAAGACTGGTTAATGCTGGTGAATCAAGATGGGCTGTAGAACAAACTAATTTTGAACATGTAACCCTGAACTAATTATCTATAACTATTAGGATAAGAATCAAACGTTGCACCAGCAGAGTACTGGACAGTAAAAACTAGTGCTTCTCGATATCCAGAGCCACAGCTGCATATGGTAGTCTTCAACTGAGTCCAAACTGCTTACTACAGAGAAAATTTACACCATACAATGACTCATGCTTTCAGAAAAATTAATAACATACACTGAAAGATATTAAATAAAAAAAAAAAGACAAGGATGAAAAAGAGTAANAAAAATTAATAACATACACTGAAAGATATTAAATAAAAAAAAAAAGACAAGGATGAAAAAGAGTAAGAAAGGTAACAAAAAGGCAAAAAGGCTTCTTTCTGTCTTGAGAGAGAGACAGAAAGCAATGATGGACAAATCAAAGAAAGAAACAAGAGAGAGATGGAGCTGCTGATTTTAAATTCTCATTACTAGCCTGAAAAGTACAGTGGGGACACACACACACACACACACACACACACACAAACACATCTTGAAACAGGAAGCAGCTGACCTGGCTTGNACACACACACACACACACACACACACACAAACACATCTTGAAACAGGAAGCAGCTGACCTGGCTTGCTAACCACCCTTTGAGCTACTGGAGCTCTTCCTCTCCCAGAGGGATTCTGGGAGATTTAGTGAAAGCTGAAGTGTTTGTTATTCTGTTCCAGCTATGACTGAGATCAGAATACATATACACAGATACGCACACGCACACACACACGCACACACGCTCATACATACACATGTGGTCGCCCTAAAAGGCAACATGTCATCAGCAGAGAGGATAGGGAAACCACTGCATAGCAGAGACTAAAAGAAAACACACCAGAGCGGATGACACACACTCACATGTAAATTCTGCCAAATATCAATGAAAGAAAGTAAAGTAAAGTTTACTTCAAAAGCTATTTGCAGCTTGTTTTGTGTGTGTATGTGTGTGTCTGTGTGTACCTGTCTCTTCTGGGGAGTTGCTCTCCTGGGACAGTGTGGTCCAGCTCAACTCTTCGTCACTGGGGTTCAGATTCTGGATACGATTCAAAGCACAGTCTGTCTTTGCACCTGTCCTTCTGTCCTTCTTTGTCTCTGGAGAGGATGAGGAAGAGGAGGAGCAGGAGGCCACAGACAGCAGGGGTGTGTCCTCTGGGCTTGTTTGCCTGGGTGGGGAGGGAGGAGGAGGCACTGGAGAGTCTTTGCCTGATTTGAGGAGCTTGAGACTCGAGTGGTTGTCCGATACGAGTTCCTGGCCTGTAGAAACTTTGTAGTTCTTCACAGGATTCCCACTTTTTATCAGTAAAGGCTTCTTCTCCTCTTCTTGCTCCTCCTCGACCACTTCGTCTCCATCTTCCTCAAATTTCAGCTTTGATATCATTTTCTTCTCAGACAGGATGCTGATGTCATTGCTCTCCTCTGCCTCAATGTTCAAGTTTAAGCCCACAGCTGTTGTGTTACCATTTAGCTTGAGCTCTGCAGTCGTGTTGATATTGCAGTCTATGCCTGATTCCGTTTTCTGCTCTGGGTCTGCATTAATTTCCGGGCTCGGCTCACTGTCTAGTTTGATGATGTCATCATCTCGGTCATTATTGGTGAGAGCGTGACTGTCAAGCTCACTGGTTGTGTTGATATTGAGGTCATCGACTATAGTTTCTGAGTTACACTCAGGCTCTGTAAAATCAGAGCCAGTTGTGTTCTTGTTGTGATCCTGACCAGCTTTACGAAGCTGATTGACACCATTCTTAGCTAGTTTGGGGTTGTTGGGGGTGGAAGACTGTGATGGTGATGATGATGGTGATAATGAAGACGGCATTCCTTCTCCAAGACCCATTGCGGCCTGGATACTGGTAAGTGCATATTTTTTACGACACTTGGGAGGTGTGCCGGTGTCCTGTTTGATGACGTCACTGCTGAGCAGCTGGTTGTGGGAGGAGCGAAGGCTGAGTGAAGTGGGAGGCGTGGCAGTGGGGCCATTATGATTGGTCACATCTACTGACATCATGGTGAAAGACGAATCAACTGAAAGATGCAGACAAGCAAGAAAAGGAAGTGTATTTATAATAATAATAATAACAATAATAATAATACATTCCATTTATATAGTGCTTTTCTGTACCCAAAGTTGCTTAACTAAGAACATAAACATCAATAAAATCAGACATAAAACAGTATAACAACATAAACATACATAAAACAGTATTCTGACAATAGCACAGACTCGTCAAATCATAAATTTGTATGGATCCACACATTACAGCAATGTGACATTATGTTCCCTTGTTTCCTGATTCTATCATTGGCATTATGACAACTATATATGCATGCACTGTAATGTAAGAAATGCATTATGGACCATATTATACTCCAATCAGGTACAGTTCCAATGGGAATACAACAACATTGAAGCAGCAAAGAAAGAAAAAATAATAAAATTATATCTTCTTCTTCTTCTTCTTTTCCTTTCGGCTTTTCCCTTCAGGGGTCACCACAGCGAATCATCT
>VXCM01004382.1:0-44335 GCA_014773175.1 Lucifuga dentata
GTGTGATCCCTCGATAGTTGGAACACACCCTCCGGTCCCCCTTTTTAAAAATGGGGACCACCACCCAGGTCTGCCAGTCCAAGGGTACTGACCCAGACCTCCATGCAATGTTGCACAGGCGTGCCAGCCATGACAGCCCCACAACATCCAGAGACTTCAGCATCTCGGGTCGGATCTCGTCCACTCCTGGTGATTTGCCACTGCGGAGCTTTTTAACTACCTCAGTGACCTCCACCAGAGAGATGGTCTCCGATCCACCTGAGTCCTCCATCTCTGCCTCCCCTGTGGAGGGCATGGAAGCCTGGTTAAAGAGTTCCTCAAAGTGCTCCTTCCACCACCCGACAATATCCCCAGTCCGGGTGAGTAGCTCTCCGCCCTTGCTGTCAACAGCTTGGTCTATGAACCTCCCACCCATCCTGAGTTGTCTGACAGTTTGCCAGAACAGCTTTGAGGCAGATCAAAAGTCATTTTCCATGGTCTCTCTGAACTCCTCCCACATCCGAGTTTTTGCTTCCGCAACCACTGAGGCTGCAGTCCTTCTGGCCTGCCGGTACCTGTCAGCTGATTCCAGAATCCCCTGTGCCAACCAGGCATGAGAGGTCTCTTTCTTCAGCCTGATGGCTTCCCTCACTGCTGGTGTCCACCAGCGGGTTCTTGGGTTGCCGCCACGACAGGCACCAACAACCTTCTGGCCACAACTCAAAACAGCTGCTTCAACAATGGAGGCTTTGAACAGGGTCCATTCAGACTCCATGTCCCCAGTCTCCCTTGGAATGCAGAAGAAGTTCTTTTGGAGGTGGGATTTGAAGATCATCTGGACAGGTTCTTCTGCCAAACATTCCCAGCAGACCCTCACAACTCGTTTTGGTCTTCCTGGTCTGTTTGGTGGCCTCCCTGGCCATCTGACCCAACTCACACCACCAGGTGGTGATCAGTTGACAGCTCTGCCCCTCTCTTTACCCTAGTGTCCAAGATACACATGTCGTAGGTTTGTTAATACAATTATAAAATCGATCATTGACCTCAGACCTACAGTGCTTTGGTACCAAGTACACTTATGAGCACCCTTGTGCTCGAACAAGGTGTTTGTGATGGCCAGTCTGTGACTTGCACAGAAGTCCAACAACAACACACCACTTGGGTTCAGATCAGGGAGGCCATTCCTCCCAATCACGCCCCTCCAGGTATCCCCGTCATTGCCAACTTGAGCATTGAAGTCCCCCAGTAAAACTATGGAGTCCCCAGGGGGGGCCCTATCCAGGATCCCACCCAGAGTCTCCAAGAAGGCTGGGTACTCTGAACTGCAGTTTGGTGCATAAGCACAAACTACAGTAAGAGCCCTCTTTGCAACACGAAGTCACATCGAGGCAGCCCTCTTGTTCACCGGGGAAAACTCCAAAATTTCAGCGCTCAGCCTGGGATTTATGAGTATCCCCACACTTGCCCGGCGCCTCTCACCCTGAGCAACTCCAGAGAAAGAGAGAGTCCAAGCCCTCTCCAGGAGTTTGGTTCCAGAGCCCATGCTGTGCGTGGAGGTGAGCCCAACTATATCTAGTTGGTATCTCTCAACCTCCCTCACCAACTCACGTTCCTTCCTTGCCAGAAAGGTAACATTCCATGTCCCTAGAGTCAGATTCCATGCCCAAGAACCAGTCTGCATGGGCCTATGCCCTCGTCCACTGCCTGTTCAGCAGCGAAGTAGATCCTTCATTCTCTCCTTGCGGGTGGTGGGTCCACAAGGAGCTGACACCACGTTGTTTTTTTCAGGCTGAGCCCGAACAGGCCCCATGGTTGCAGGCCTGGCCACCAGGCGCTCGCCTACGAGCCCCCCCCCAGGCCTGGCTCCAGAGGGAGGCCCCGGTTTCCCTATTCTGGGGAAAATTACCGGGCAAAACTAAAATACGTTTTTAAAATACGTTTTACGTTTTTTATACGGTTTTATGTGTTGGAAATTGCTTGTCAGTAACGTAACATATAAGCAGGTTAGATACTGTATATTGGGCTCAAACATTCAAATGGCCAGTATGGTCCTTTAGGTCTATCACTTTCTCTTTTTTCAATAAGCTGCAAGACTTCCGCTCAGGATTGTGACATCAGAGGAAGTAGGTAAGGAATCTGGAATATTATTATTATTATTATTATTTTTTATTTTTGGGGAGGAGAGGAATCATTTGGTTGGCCAGTCTTCATCTGAGCACCTCTCATCCTGCAGGAAGTCACGGCCACCACATAGCTTCTCTCCCTCTCTAAGCCGGGCTCGCAGGTATTGATGGAAATCCAGCAGAGTTGTAAAGACACTTTTGGGGTGCTACAGGGACAGATTCTTTCCCGGAGTCCCTCTGAGAAAGATAACAAGCAGCTGTCAGCAGGAAAGGCTTCTGCTGCTGACAGAAAGGAGGCTGCTGATTCAGGATTACTGTGCTGGATTATGAAAGCCTGTATGAGAGCCTGACTGAAAAGTATGGCAGACAGGGATCGATGCTATTATATGTACCTGGGATGTATGTCATAAACAATATTTCCATCAAGGTCCTTAACCTGGAGTCTGAAGTCATTTTTGCAATTTAACTTGTACTTAAATTTTGTTTTTCATTCCTCATTTATCTGCCTGGACAGCAGGACAACATTTGCTGGCTTGTGAAAATATGAACTTTTCTGCCATATACGCAAGTTTGACAGATTTGACAAAGAAAGAAAGAAAGAAAAATAAATTACATGACGATCAAGTGTGGAATTTTTCGGGGTTTTTTTTGTGCGGAAATTACAAGAAGTTTTTTCTTTAGATTTTTTTTATTATCTATCTATCTATCTATCTATCTATCTATCTATCTATCTATCTATCTATAGTATATGACAGATTTTTTTGAATTTTATTTCTCCAAATAATATATTTTTGTTATTTGGAAGTTTAAAAATTTCTTGTAATTAGTTTTTAATTATTTTATTTGTAATTAATTTTATTTTGTTTCAATGTATTTTTTCCTGTATTTTTGTTTTTGTTTTGAAATCTTGTTTTTTTTTTTTTTTNCTTTTTTTTTTTTTTTTAAATAGTGTTAGAAATTTTCTTAAATCTAGTAAAAAGTCAAGAACTTTGAAGAGGAAAACTTTGGCATCAAGTATCATTTTGATACTTGATGCCAAAGTTCTTGATTTCTTTCACTTCAGGCGTCATCAAAGTTCTCAGAATTTCCTAAACACGAGAAAATAAATAAATAAATAAATAAAGGTCACAGCCAACTTGTCTAAATTGCTTTGGTTGTTGCCAAAGTCATTTGAGGTTAAAGTCCGGATTCCCTCCCTCTGGATTTTCTGGCACAGCTTCAGTGTGCTGGATGGAGCTCCTGCTGGAGGTGAGGAGGAGGAGCATTTTTCATCAGGTCTACTGTAAGGTGATACAACCACCTTAAATTTCAATGTTTCACCTTCAAACACTTTTGCACCATTGTAGAAGGCACGATCAGTTTAATTTCTCGGTAAAAGCCGTCTTCTCCTGGAACTATATTTTCTGGCGGAGACATACATTGTCTTCTGTGCAGCTGTGTTGGATCAGTTAAATAAAATTATTTTGGCAAAAAAACTAATAGACATGTTGTTTGCTGTGATGGATTATTTATCTAAATCGTGTTTCAATCTCTACAAGTTGATTTTAATAGTGTACTGGAATAAACTGCAACCAATGGCAGTGTGGAAGGTTAAAACTATTTGGAAATTTACAGTTAAAGTAGTATATTTTGGGAAATGTTACCAGTAAGTAATGTATATGAATTATACGTATATATTGGGCTCAAACATGCACGATCGCCAGTATGATCCTTGAAGTATAGGACATGTTTTTTCCCATCTATTTTGTAAGTTGTGTAGGTTTTAACTGAAGGTAGTGAGTCTTTAAGAGGAGATAAATAAAAAAGCAAAATAATAAAATAACTAAAAAAAAGAAATAAAGACGTTTGCATTGCTAATGAAGTTGTTCTCTCTGCGTCTCTGTGGAAATGACAGATGGTAGCACATTTGTTGAGCGTCCTCAGTGAGGAGGGTTTCTCAGACTTCTTGAAAGATGACTCCAGGGACTTCGGGAGAGTTTCCTTTGAAGCGGCTTTTTTTGTCCTTCCAACATCATGCCAGAGGAGAAAATTCAAAGCGGGTCCTAGTCAACATTCTGTCACAAGCCACTAGGCTGGTCACCCAAAGACGAAGAATCAATCCATTCTAGAGATTCTGTATTCTCTGAGTGTGTATTTCAATGAGTGTGAGCCCTCTGTTTGCCTTGAGGCGGAGCTTGCAAGAATGTTAAAGGGTGATACTGATGATTTTGCATGTTTGATCCCCCAAAAAATACACTCTGCATGCATGTTACGTTACGGCCAACCATTTTCTAAAACGTACTGCTGGAGCGGTGAGTTTTACAATATTTATTTATTTTTTTATCTCTACATTTCAGACAGCTGCTCTATTGTAATCTGGAAAACTAAGCCATTTTACTTTTTTTTTTTTTTTTTTTTNTTTTTTTTTTTTTTTTTTTGATGGAAATGGTAGATGGAAAACTTAAAAATGCTACAATTAAAATAAGGGTTAGATAAATAAGAAAAAGGTTTGGTTAGGGTTAAGTTAAGGTTAGGGTTAACTAGCTGCTACGGTGTTCTTATTGGCATTTCTGGACCAAGTGTTGGGAACTAAATTAGGAAGTATTTACTTGGAGCTTTGCAGAGAGGAACTACATGCTTCCATCAGTGAGTTCATTGCTCACATTCCTGTCGCACAGTATTCCTAAATGCACCAAAATTTCACCCGCAGTACAAGACAACCGCTACAGATGCAACGGAGGGAATTGAGGAGATAGTTTTGCTTTGCAGTTTCCTGGACATTCCAGGAAACTGACATTTGAGAAGATACAAAGACATCGACAGGAGAAAATTGCAAAACTTCAAAAAGAAAACTGAACAGAAAGACAAAAGCTAACTTTTTTTTTTTTTTTTTTNTTTTTTTTTTTTTTTTTGTAAAATTGTGGAGCTACACATTCAGAAAGCTAAAGCAGCTAAAAATGTTTCAGGAACTACAGTTCCAGAACCAAAATGGGTCCTGGTTCCTTGGCGTTAAACAAAAGTAAATTCCTAAAAGTTCCTGCAGTGAGAAATGCGCTCATGTCTACTGGAAACAGAAACGCTGCTTCTTGGCAATTATTGTCCATGTTGTACCTCTTGTTTTGTACTACAGCTCATTGTACACCACTTTGGATAAAAGCTTCTGTTAAAATACAGAAATGCTGCTGAACCTGATTTGTTTTTTTTTGTTTTTTTTGCATTGATTTCTAAAGGGATTTGTCTTTTTTTTTTTTTTTTTTNTTTTTTTTTTTTTTTTTTAAGAATCACTGCAATTGTGTATGTTTCAGCCCAATATAGACAATCTGTGTACATGTTACCCTAACTTGTAACATTTCCCAAAATATAATACTTTAACGTAAATTTCAATTGTTTTTCCTGCCCTCTAGACTCATATTGGTTTGAGTTCATTCCAGTTTGCGATTAAAATCAACTTATAGAGACTTGAAACATGCTTGAGATAAATAATCCATCACAACGAACAACATGTCTATTTATTTATTTATTTTTTTTTTTGCCAAAATAATTTTATTAACTGATCCAACATGGAGCTGCATGGAAGATGATGTATGTCTCCGCCAGGAAATATAGTCCCAGGAAAAGAGGGTTTTTACAAAGAAATTAAAATGACTGTGCCTTCTACAATTGTGCCTAAGTGTTAGAAGGTGAAACACTGAATTTTAAGATGGACATTTGATTTAGAAAGATTAAAAGATGTGGAAAATAACAGAAAAACTAAAATACAGTTTTATGTTTTCGAAACTGGTGGCCAGTAATGTAACTTGTATGTGGATTGTAGATAATGGGATCAAACATGCAAGATCAGTGGGATGGTCCTTTAAGATTCCCTATTTCTCTCCTAATGGTCATTAGTGGTGTTACTGGTTTTCTTGAACTTCATATGATGTTTTAGGAAAACCACCCACACACACAAACAAACAAACACACACACACACACACACACACACACACACACACACACACACACNNNNTTTTTTTTTTTTTTTTTTTTTTTTTTTTTTTTTTTTTTTTTTTTTTTTTTTTTTTTTTTTTTTATCTGCCAGTTAATGATGAGAGAAGGGCAGCCGCTGTCAACACCAAAGCACTGGTACATACACACACACACACACACACACACACACACACACACACAGGCAAGGCCCAGGGACACATAACACACACACATACACATACTCACACACATACACACACACGGGCATGCAATCAGAGTAAGATCAGAAAGAGTGAGAACAGTGGAGCAATGGAACACTGAGGGAATAGCAAATACAAAAAAGATCCTTTCTTCCTACAGAATGTGCAGCATGGAGCTTTACAAGTTCTACCCGACGACTGAAACAAACCCGTCCTGTATCTCTGCACACTTTCTTTTCTTTCTTTTTGTTTTGCAGAGAAACGAGCTACAGTGGAACAATGGAGACAATCATGTGCAGTATATAGACTTACAGGAAAATATTCATCCCTGTGAGGAGTATGTGTCCCTCAACCAATGCATTTACATGCTATAGTCTGATTTTCCTCTGTTATCTGATTAAAGGACCATACCGGTGATCGTGCATGTTAGAGCCCAATATATACAATCTACGTTACATTACTGACAACCATTTCCCAAAATATACCACTTTAGCGGTAAATTTTAGATGTTTTTCCTACCTTCCAGACTGCTGTTGGCTTTAGTTCATTCCAGTATGCTATTAAAATCAACTTGTAGAGATTTGAAACACATCCATCATAGTGAACAAGATGTCTATTGTTTTTTATAGATTTGAATAGAGTATTTTTGTTTTGTTGAAGTAACTTTATCTAACTGGTCCAATATAGAGCAGCATGGAAGACGATGTATGTCTCCACCAGGAAATATAGTTCCAGGAGAAGATGGCTTTTCCTGAGAAACTGAGATGATTCTACAATCATGCATAAGTGTTAGAAGATAAAACAGTGATGTTTAGGGTAGCACCTGAACATTGGATTTTCAAAGATTAGGGAATTTGAAAATATAACAGGAAAACTAAAATCTTTTACAAAGTCGTTGTCAGTAACATAGCGTGTATGTGGGTAGTATTTATGGGCTTAAACATGCAAAAATTTCTGATATGGTCCTTTAATGCTGGCGTGTACTTGTCTGCTGACATCACTGGATAAGAATTAGCAGTACTGCATCTATGACTGTTCTAGAAATTACATCTTGACCAACTGTGACTTCAAAAAATGCAGGATATGGCAGCCATCGAATATATGAGTACGGAAAAACAGTCTGGATGTAAAAATATGAGATAAAATAACAGGCTAGAATACATTTATTCAAGTTCTATAGATGTCAGACATTGAAATTAGGGATTTATAAAATGCTAGGTAAGACAGTTTAATACATCTAGGTCTGCAAAAGACACAATACCAAAAATAACCCCGTATTCTGAACTGGGGGAATAGGAGGAAAATGTCAGAGAATTGTCTGGAAAAGTGGCTGCTGGGCTTTTGAAGCTTGGGGCACACTGACTGCATTCCAACAATGCTTTATTGCTCTTGTAATAGCAAAGAAAATGACTATACTCCAGCTCTGAAAAGCCGAAGTGGCCTCTGTGAAGCAGTGGCGCGGTGAGATGTCTGGTAGCTCACACTTGTGATTAGTAACATTCTCAAGGACAACCTTATGTATTTCCTTTTTGGAAGGTGCTACAGATCAGCACTAGTCATTATTCTCCACATGGCAGCTGCTAAAGGAACGTACCGGCCTGGCTGGCTGTGGAGGGTAACGCTAGAGTGAGATCCACCTTTTTCTTTAAAGGACCATANCCGGCCTGGCTGGCTGTGGAGGGTAACGCTAGAGTGAGATCCACCTTTTTCTTTAAAGGACCATACTGGTGATCGTGCATGTTTGAGCCTAATATATTCAATTTTCATACATGTCAAATTTCATACATTTCATACGTTACTGACAATCATTTCCCAAAGTATACTACTGGAAGAGTGAATTAAAAATGTTTTTCCTACCTTCCAGACCTCCATTGGTTTCATTTCATTCTGGTAGGCTATTAAAATCAACTTGTTGATACTTGAAACGTTCTTGGGATAGGTAATCCATCATCACCAACAAGACGTGTATTCAGGTTTT
Organism: Lucifuga dentata; assembly: GCA_014773175.1. NCBI lineage: Eukaryota > Metazoa > Chordata > Actinopteri > Ophidiiformes > Bythitidae > Lucifuga > Lucifuga dentata. The sequence continues at coordinate 8,227 of VXCM01004382.1, forward strand.
TTTTAGAAGTTATGTAATTTTAGTGTTTAAGCTCAATAAAAAGCGTGGAGTGAATGTATGCCTCCACCGGGGAATATAGTCCCAAAAGAAGACCTGCGTTTATGGAAAAATTTAAAGGACCGTGACTTCATAAGGCTGTGTAACTATTAGCAGGAGAAACATGGATTTTTAAGGTGGGTGTATCACTTGAATATTTGATTTTGAAAGATTAAGAGATTTTGCAAAATATCAGGAAAGCTGAAATACGGTTTTATCCTTTGGGAAATGATTGTCAGTAACGTAACATGTATGAAAATTGAATATATTAGGCTCAAACATGCAAAATTTTGCATGCTTTTGCATGTTTAAAGGTCATTACAGACCAAGAGCAACTCAAATAAATTACACTAAAAGTGTGAATTTTTCAGATGTGCATTTGTCACAATTTATTTTGCAGTAAATGTGACATGATTTGGCTGCTTTTGGACAAACTTCAGGATGACCATATAAATATTCATTAAGACTATTATCATAATGAACGTTGTTTTTATACTCGTCTTTTTTCTTAACAGCAACACGATGAGTCTGCATGCAGATCAGAGGTGAGAGGACTGGTGGACTGGTATGAAGAGAACAATCTGTCTGAGTGTTGAAAAAACAAAAGAGATGATTGTGGACTTCAGGAGGAGCCCTGCCAGCCACGCTCCACTGAATGTCCATGCTGTGCTGTGGAGAGAGTGCTGTGGACTGAGTTCCTTGGACTGCACATCACAGCGGACCTCACCTGAACGACCAACACCACCTCCATCGCCAAGAGGGCCCAGAGGCGTCTCCATTTCCTAAGCAGGCTGAAGAAGGCCAGCTTGCTCCCTCCCATCCTGACCACTGTCCGCTGAGGAACCATTGAGATCCTCAGCAGCTGCATCACCTTCTGGTTTGGGAGCTGCAAAGCCTCAGACCAGAAGTCCGTCCAGCAGATAGTGAGGTCAGCTGAGAAAATCCTCCAGGTTCCTCTCAGCATTACAAACTCACACACCCTCGGCCATGCCACCTCCATTGTGGCTGACCCCTCCCACCCCTCTTATGGATTGTTCCCCCCCGCCATCTGGCAGAAGTTACCGGAGCATACGAGCCGCCACCTCCAGACTATCCAACAGTTTCTTCCCCCAGGCGGTGAGGCTCCTCAACACCTTGCGTGCCCCCCATAGGGAACAAGGACACTGACACACTCACACATAATCTCTCACACTCAAACACATAACACATACGCACACACGCAGACACACACCTCCTTGTGACTGCATCTGCACTTTATCTGATCCTCAATTCTTTGCAGATGCCAAAATACACATCCCCACTTTATGAAACTTTATGGAATTGTGAACTCTTTGCACAGACTTTTACTTTTACTTCAGTAAGTAAACGTGTTCTTTTGTCTATTCTCTGTCTATGCTCTTTGTCCTGTTACTGCACTTCCTGTCTACGTGTACTATGTCAAATGTAGCACTTCCTATGTGCACTATGTTAAATGTAGCACTTCCTGTCTACATGCACTATGTTAAATGTAGCACTTCCTGTCTACATGCACTATGTTAAATGTAGCACTTCCTGTCTACGTGCACTGTTATATGTAGCACTTCCTGTCTACTATATTAAATGCACTATGTTAAACGTAGCACTTCCTGTCTACGTGCACTATGTTAAATGTAGCACTTCCTGTCTACGTGCACTGTGTTAAATGTAGCACCAGGAGGTCCTGGAGAAACAGCTTTTCATCTTGCCTGTACTTGCATATGGATGGTTTAACAATAAAGCTCTGATTGATTGAATGATTGATTGATTGATTGATTGACATCGTTCTGTGACACATAAGAGAGTAGAGTAGTACTTTATTAATCCCCAAAGTAAAATTTCAGTGTTGCAGTAGCAATTACAAACACACATACAATGAGGTTGGTAAAAGGCAAAACACTGATACTGTACTAAATAAACTAGAGTAGAAAAGAGTAAAACCTTAAGAGCAAGATATTGCTATTAATGTGCAAATTAAATGTAAAATCTGCATTGTGCATTGCCAAAATAAACAATCAGGCCATGCTGAATGTTTTAAGTGTGATGTTACCAGTAAACAACACTTTGATTGGTCCAATGTGTTTGTCTCCGTCATTGATGTGAAAGGCTCCATTAACGGGGTGTGAGTTTGAAAAAAAATATTAACGTGTGAAATATTCGCAAGAATTATTTGCCTCTGGTGTGTTATGGCCTTAAGCCTGATATGTACCACCTGCATGCCTGTTATGTTACTGACACAAAACATAAAACGTATTTTAATTTTCTTATTACTTTGCCAAATCCCCATATCTTTCAAAATGAATGTTCACCCACTTTAGAAGTCAGTGTTTCGCCTGCTAACACTTTTGTTTGATTGTAGAAGACATGGTCATTTTAATTCCTTGGCAAAAGCTGTCTTCTCCTGGGACTGTATTTCCTGCCGGAGACATACATCATCCGCTCTGTGTTGGATCTGATAAATAAAGTTACTTTGACAAAAAGAAAAAAGAAAAAACACCTAATGTCTTCTTAATTGTGTTCTTATCAAAATCACATTTCAAATCTCTACAAGTTTATTTTAATAGTATAATGGAATGAACTGAAACCAATGACAAACTGGAAGGTAGAGGGAAAAAATATAAAAATTTATTGGATTCAAACGTGCTAAATCACCGGTATTGTCCTTTAAGGTATTTTTAAATCTTTTTGTACATTAGAGATCTGAAATTGTACTCTTGTGTATGCAGTTTCTGATTATAGATACAGTATATCTACAAATAATTTGGCTTGTGAAAATATGGACATTTCTGATAAACCTGTAAAGAACAAACAAAAAGACAGAATGACTCCTCCCACATTATCTCGTGCCAGTCTGGGACTTGAACCAGTGACCACTCTTAGCTTTCTGCCAACACTTTTTATTTTTGAAAAATGTTTTGTCATTACTAAACAACTGAGTAAACTTTGTGGGGGGCATCCAATACTGTTATGCATCACATTTGGTGAAAAATGGATAAAATTTTGAAAGGGAATATTAAAAAAAACAACAACAACAAAAAAAAAAAAACATATATTATAAACAAAACGGGAGTTCTGATTGGCCGGTTGTTATTTTCAGTGTTGTGTAGGAAGAGCCTCTCTTATCAGCCATCCAATCAGAGTTTTACTTTCTGCTCTGGGATTGGACTTCAGCTTACTAAATTGATGAATTTGTTTTTTTCAGAAGTCCATTTAAAAATTCATTAATTTATTCATCATTTTAAAACAGAATGGATTCAATAGATTCAATATTTGGCATATTTATTACTCATTTTATAAATTATTTAGCATTTTAATATACATTTAATTGCTTTAGGATTAGTTAAATGCTTTAATTAACTGTATTTAAGCATTGATATGTTTGTAGTTATTCTGGTGGAAGCTTCTAGACTTGTCGTTATGACACGATAATCCCACCATAATCCCAACACCATCCAATTTATTTGCTGTTAATCTCTTGATAATTTTTCGAAATTTAATAGCACAAGGATTGGTATTTAGGCTTCCCCATTACTTTCCCGAGTTTCCCAGATGTTGTGGTGAGGTTGGGGTCATTGTGGCAGATTTAGTCTATCTGCAGGCAGCTAAGACAACAGAAGCCCCCTGAGACGGCCAGCCCATCAGGCAGCAACCACCGGACCGGAAAGTACAGGGTCATCCAGGCCAAATACTACACAGAGGAGGTGAGGGGCTGAGGGGATGGTGGATGTAGGTGTTTGTGTGTGTGTGTGTGTGTGTGTGTGTGTGTGTGTGTGTGTGTGTGTCAGTGCATGTAAGCAGAGCAGGAGCAGGAAATGGAGTATAGGGCCAATTTTATGTGGAGTACCAAAAATGCACTTCTTCTCGAATCCCAGATCCACGGATTAATGCCTTCTTCTGTATGAGACCCAGCTGTCTTTGTGTAGGCATCAATATTGCAAAAACACGAAGTTTACAAGAACATTTTGCCAAAGCTACTGTACATAAATCTAAATGTCAAATTAAAATGAGCAGCAGAGAGAGCCTTAGAACCCTAATAAACTCTAATGCTGAATTCCAGACAACTTGGAACTTTTCCGACCTTGTACTTGAAAAAGTGCGTTGGAATGGCTTGAAGTTGGAGCTCAGACTTGGAAACTCGGACCAAATCCATCTAACTGAGGAGCTGTTTCTCTGACATCACAGAACTGTCATGGTCACTTGATTCCTATAGTTTCCTAATGATTGGCTGCCAAATGTGGAAGAGGCGGGTCTTATCTTGTATCAGCCAGATAGTGGCACTTTTGGGAGACAGGAGGAAAACCCGCAAANGATTCCTATAGTTTCCTAATGATTGGCTGCCAAATGTGGAAGAGGCGGGTCTTATCATGTATCAGCCAGATAGTGGCACTTTTGGGAGACAGGAGGAAAACCCGCAAATCCAGCGGCCTGGACAAAAGACTGTCGCTAAATGAGAAATACGAAGATTGTCACAAACTGCGAAGGAATCCCTCATCTCTCCTGTTGTCTTGTGTTCATTTCTGTCTACGTGTGAATGTAAACTAAGTAAACTGCAAGAGACGGTGAGCTGTGAAGCAATGAGCAGTTGATGACATGCTAGAGGACGCTTCAAATCCCGGCAAGGGAGACGTGATGCCAATGGAGACGAGACGAGTTTTCCTGGAAGCTCAGGTAAAACCTGCACTCTCTTGTCAGCGTTGGAAACTGAATGCACTTTGTGTGTCTTGCAGTCTTGAGAACCCTTAATAAACCCTAAACGGAATAAAAATTGGAAATATTTCCTTCCTTAGTGACAGTATTGTGACACAACATGGCATTGCTCATGGAGGCAAACTTTGTAACAGTAAATAATCAGCTGAAAAAAGTAAATGTATTGTACAGATAATGGTGCACCATTGACAGGTAAATTTAAATAATTTTAGAAAATCAACTTCTTTGCACAAATGTTTAATATCCAACATGATACACATTCAATGAGCAGAAAACTCTTATTCATTGTAATATAATCCAACCAAACAGTCCTGTAATAAATACTAACTTTGTCTATTTTACAGTATTTATTGGTGTCCAGCTATGTTTCTTGTTTAGATTTTTTAGCATCATTGACGCTGGAACACTTGAAGGTTAGAAATTGGAATTTTCATCTGGGAAATTCCAATTTCCCATATTTACTGAAACGCAGCACAAGGTCTCCATTTAAATAATCTCCTGGTCTGGTTTGCACCAATCCATGGCCTAGACACACCCACTCATTCACATTTTTCAGCCAATCAGGTGGCAGCACTTGTAACATATTACATTGAAGGCATCCAATTACATTGAGTCCCAAGGTATCCCCAGGCATACCTGCTTCATGCGGCGATTGGCTGGTTTGGTGAGATATTTAATTTCTCTTTCATGATCTCTTTTTTTCTTGCCTCTGAGAAGCAAAGCAAAAGCGAAACTGTGTGCCATTATCTCTGTCTGTAATCATGTGGAGATACACACAGAATTCCTGTTAACAACCCTCTTCTAAAGTGCTTGATTAATTCCCTTGAGATCACAAAGATAAGGAAACACCCACCCACCCACACACACACACACACACACACATACCACCCCCTCAACTCTCCATGATGCTAGCTTTTCACCCCACCTTCTAGAAAAGGTAGAAACATGGCTGCTTTCCAACGTGGTCTCTGATAAAATCAGATGGGCGGGGTCAGGAAGAGCAGCAGGAAGAAAAGGTCTCACGGCAACTACTCCACGTCACATGCTGTGGTGTGTATGTGTGTGTATGAAGATGGAGGATGGAAGTCTGTGCCCTTTATTGCGTCATCTTTCCCTGATTCTTTATGAATGGACTTTGCTGTTGTTACATTGCTGCCTCATTCATTTTCACACTTAATTTTCTGTTTTGATCCTCAGTTCCATTATCTGCATGGGCGTTTTTTCTTTCTCTTTTTGTGCGAGTAGGCAGATAGAGGAGAGACGAGGAGAAGGAACGAGGCTTATCTATGTCTGAATAATCACTTTATCTACTGTATCTGTAATCGTGCCCTTTCTTCTCTTCCCTCTGTGTCGTTTGAGCGTAAAACAATTTTAATTTTCAAAACTTTATTATAATAAAAGGAAGAAGAAACTGACAGATGGCGGATAAGGGCATGGAATAAAGGAGGAAAGCAGAGGACGAAATCCTAGTTTTGTTACTTTAATTTAACTTCTTTTGACAGTTTTTATCATTTAATATATTTAAAAGAATCAAATAAATGTGAAGCTTTTCAGATGATGGGGTTTGGGTGTTGATGACTGAATGGGGCAGTGTGGGCTGATGACTCAGGCGGTGTGTCATACTCTGCTATAAAAGAGAACTTTTCTATTTGCACACACACACACACACACACACACACACACACACACACACACACAAATTTCAGTATCAGAAAACAAACTTACATTTCATTTTCCTCTTCTGTTCTGCCTTTAGTAAACAAACCTCCACTCAACCACCCTTTGAGTGTGTGTGTGTGTGTGTGTGTGTGTGTGTGTGTTATCGAGCCTTACCCTTAAGGTGGATTTTATTTTCCGGGCTGTGCACCAACACTGAACTCACTGAATCCAAACTGTCGTAGTTACTGCATCCGAGAGGGCCCGTCCTTGTTTCAGTTACCTAGGAAACGGAGGAAGGACAGATCTATTTTTCACACACATACACACACACACATACATATATATGTGTGTTTTTATAATGCCACAGTAGCAGTGAATGAGGCAGATGTTTGTTTCATTTCTGGCATCCCGTGCTCAGCTCGCGGCAGGTAAAGTGCATGAAGGCAGACTGTGGAGTGGACATGCCACAGCCCTCTGACAGCACACATAGCATCACCGTGTTTTCCCCACTCCCACTCCCACTCACAGCCACAGCTGCCTGAGCCACAGAGAGGAGAGGACATCAAATAGAGCCAGATGAGAAGTATGAAGGATATGTGGTTGTTTGCAGGAAGAGGGTGTAAACTTTGAAGGAACAACTTTTCCAAAAGCAAAGAGTAGTTAACAGTGTGTGTTTAAACAGCAGCTGCTCTGTCAAAAAAAAAAAAAAAAAAAAGACAAATTTTGGCTCGTGAAAATATGGACATTTCTGTTAAGACTCGTGAACGACTGTCAAAAATACTCAAAAATGGTTTACATGATAATGAAGTGGTGTAGAATTCTCTCTCTCTCTCTCTATATATATATAGTTTCAGAATTACTTTTACAGATTTTTTTTTTTTTTTCTNTTTTTTTTTTTTTTTTTTTTTTTTTTTTTTTTTTTTTTTTTTTTTTTTTTTTTTTTTTTGTAGAATTAATTATAAAATGAAGAAAAACATCTCTAAAATGAAAACCATCAGAGCCTGGGAGAACACATCTAAAAATATCCTACGCTCTGAAAGAATAAATAGTTTTGGAAAAAAAATAAATTATTGATTCCAGAAATTTCTTTCACACTTCACTGTCGTGTTTCATTATTAATTGAGTTCTTCACACTTACTGTAGTTTGTTAGAGATGACAGAAAGTTTTGAGTACAAATTTTTTTTGTTCTGCTTAGTGAAGGATTTTTCTTTTTGCACGGTGCAACTTTTTAGGTGATAAAGGAAGGACAAAGTCCAGATATGACAAATAAAAATTGATGATTTAAAAGGTTGTTTTAGATTTTTTTTTTTTTTTTTTNTTTTTTTTTTTTTTTTTCGCTTTGAGGCTACAGATATGAAAAGATATAAAAGAAAAACAGCAGACAGAGTCAGGGTGGAGGACGGAGAGAGAGTCAAATATACAGTGGAGCAAATGTGAGGGAGACAGAATGACGGAATGCTCAAAGATCGAGTGAAACGAGAGAATGAGAAGAGAATAAAGTTACAAGACAAAAGAAAGAAACTGATAAAAGGAGAGAAAAAGAGAAGGAATGGATCATTTCTGAAGTGAGCGTTCAAGATCGGTCGATTAGGAAAATGGATAAATCATTCAGAGAATCCATTCTGCATCTAAATGACTCCATTTGGCAAACGATGCAGTCTGTACAAAATTTTCATCCTCATCAAACTCTTAGTTCTCGCATCTTTGCAATATGACTGCAGCTGTTACCACAAGAAACATGTTTCTCTTCAGAGCAATGTGATATAGGTACATTAGCATTCATAAGTTTGGAATCACCCAAAAACACTATATTTCAGATAGAAATGGATATTTTTTATTCACTAAAGGTAGCATTAACTCGATTTAAACATATAGCTAATATTAATAATGTTGCAAATGGATATCTGAAACTGACAAATACAAAAACAAGTACTATGCCATATTAGGGCCATATAAGATGAAAAAAAAAAACAAAACAAAAAAATGAGGAGGGCATTATTTTAAGTTTTTAAACTCACAAATTTGCAAGTTTTAAAACTTGCAAATATGTGAGTTTTAAAAGTCTGTATGCATATAAGAATTTGATGATTTTGCGCTAAAAGCACAAGTATTTTTTAATTGCTAAATCTGATGGAAATGTATAATTTAATAAGGTCATGTACTGCAGGCATAGTTGCAACATAAGGCAGTCTGAATCCCCCTTATAATTTTTCTGAGCTTAAAAATGTGCAAATTTGCAAGTTTAAAAACTTGCAAATTTGCCAGTTAAAAAATCCACCAATTTGTGAGATTAAATACTCGCAAATTTGCAAGTTTAAAAACTCAGAAAAGTAATGAGAGAATCAAACCACCTCATGTTGTGACTATACCTGCAGTGCATGACCTTATTATATTATCCTTTTCCATCAGATTTAGCAATAAAGAAATATTTGTGCTTTCAGCACAAAATCATCGAATTATTATAAGCATATAGACTTTTAAAACTCACAAATTTGCAAGATTGAAAATTCATAATAATGCCCACCTCGATTTTTTTTTGTTTTTCCGTCTTTTATGGTCCTAATACGCCATCGTAGAAAAGTTCTCCACCATCCACTGTCTGTGTTTTGTTGGCCATTGTAATCTTTTCCTTTTATTTGCCAGTTTGAGATCAGCCAGCATGTTGGAGTCATCTTTTCCCTGTTGCAGATGACAATGGAATTTGGAGTGAACTATTTTCCAATTAAAGACAATTTACCTGCTTAGTTGAACAGAATAATGGGTTTCAGGTGTGCTAACACAATTACAAATGTGTCTTTAACAACCAATTAGCATTTAAATATGATTAAGTATGAGCTTAAATTAGTTTACTCGTTAGAACACTAGAGTAATGACTGCAAAAATGGGACTTTTATGTGAATAATAGTTCTATTAAAAATCATAAATCAGTCATTTCCAGCAGTATTAGCCATTTGTAACATTATTAATATATTGGTTATATTATATATTTAAATAAAATTGGCAAATAGAAGTAGCAATTTCTGTCAAAAACATGAAAATTTCTGGGTGAGTCCAAACAATGAGACATTGTTGGTGATAAATACCACACTGAATAAAAAAAATAAAATTTCAAAAATGACATCAGACTCCTGAGATTTTTCTCATTTTTTGGTAATTGCATTAAAAACTATGTATGTTCGTAATGACATTCACAAATAAAGCCAAACATTAATTAGCATTAATTAGCACACAGTGTGTTCAGCTGCACAAATATGGATGGAGTGAGCTCGGTGAAGGAGTTAAGGAGTTCCAAGAAAAACAGTTTCCCTTGTTAATATGCAAATTTATGCAGCTAGATGCTCCACGGTCTAATCAGATCAGAGTCTGATAAATGACATCAGGTACAAAATAAAACATAACATCCCTCCCAAGCTTTCTGTCATCATGAGTAAAAATAAAGGGATATATTACACAGATATTCTGATTTTCATTTAGGGTTTGTTTTGAAAACTGTGCTGTGCTTTAATGTGTAATAAATAAATAAATAAATAAATAAAGATCTGCTTCTACTCTTCATTGCTGTGGCACTTGTGTGCATACTGAGTGAAAACAGATCTTTTTGGGTATTTTCTCTTTAAGAGTCCTGTTCTGATTGGGCAGATGTGTCCTGAGCTTAAAACTCCAAAGTCAATCAAAATATAGATTTATATATTAAAAAAAAAATATATATATATATATGTTTACAGGTTTCTACAAAATTCTCTCACACATCATTCACACCTCATTTTTAAAATATTTCAATTAATTTTGAATTAATTTTCAGTTTTTGGATGATCTTTAATTTAAAAAACAATTAAGATTTAAAGACTTTCAAAAAGATTATTTAAAACATTTAAAATAGTTTTAATTCAATGAAAATTTCTGTTAAAAAATTAAAAAGTCTTTATCAAAGCCAGAGAAAGACATTTTAAGTATTTTTTTAAAACATAAAAATACAAAAAAAAAAAAAAAAAAAAAAAAACATTGACTGCAGAACATTATTGACTTTTGAAAATATTAGGCCCAAGGATAATTCAGAGGAAAAAAAACATATAGAAAATGTATACTTTTCCCCAAACAAATCTAGAAAAAGTTTGATGTTTTGTTGTTGCACAGTTTTTTCAGCATGTTTAAGCTAATGCTGCTTATCAACAAATATGAAACTAACTAGCTCAAAGTTTCTGTTTTTCTCTTATTCCTCATACAAACTGCATTAATAAAAGTTTGTCTGGATGACACAATGCCCATAATTGATGTGCAGTGGTAGAAGGAAGGAAGGAAGGAAGGAAGGAAGGAAGTGGAAAATGTGTATGAAATAAGGAAAAAAGGAATGAAGTGAAGAAAGAAAGAAAGAATATATTTATGATATTTTGTGTTTATTGGAGGAAAAAATACTCAGTACTTACAAAGTACAGCACAAGGTAAAATATACTTATTCCCTCTGCTTCCATATCACAAAACTACTTTTTCCCCTGTTTTTATTTTTTTGTTTTGTTTTGTTTTTTTCCTTTTAGTCATTCATTCATGGTGATAATAACCACACTTTCAGTCCTGGAGCTCTTTGTGATCACGTCTCCCTCGCCAGATTATTCAAGGCTTTGTGGAAACTTTGAGTGCTTCGATGTTTCCTTTAAAAAGGAATCTTGGCAGCAGAATGGCGATGAGCTGTTCTTACCGCTGCAGGCTGGGAACGCGCCACATTCTGTATTTTCAGTAACCGCACTTGGAAATGAGCCGCTCTATTCAAAGTTGACACTTACCAATTACTTGTTTCAATCAGATTGGCTATTTAAAATGAAGCGTGAAAAGTTAAAAAAAAAAAAAAAAAAAAAAAANCCACCCACCCACACACCTGCTGGCACTGTGTGAGAGCCCACGGAGCTCCTCCACTGTGGAAATGTGCCGACAAATAAGGTGAAGGCAAGAAAGAAAACACAATGAAAAGCGTTTATGTTGCTCTCAGACAGAAACTTTATAACTCTTCCTGTTTGCAATTAACCCTAAACCCCTNAAAAAAAAAAAAAAACAGCTGATTCTACAAAATCCCACCTGAATTTTAGAGGACATTTCAGTACGTGTAAAAACAATAAATAATAAAATAAATAAATCTAACAAAGAGTTAGATTGATTCAGGATAATGCTTCTACATTTTACTCCAGATGGTTCTTAAAATCTATTTTAATTTTAGAAACTTAGTAAAATTGAGAAAAGAAATCTAAAAGTCCTTCAAAATTCTACAAATAATATTTCTAATTTTCTATATATTTATGTTTATGATAAGTACGAAGGACTTGGTCAAAAATGACCGTTAAGTGTGGAAGAGTTTTTCTAGAATTAATTACAAAAGCATTCTGTAAAACTACTTTTTACAATTTGTCTAGTTTTTATGGTAGAATTTTCTAGATTTTTTCTTTGTTTGTTTATTTGTTTACAGTAATATTTAAAATTTCAATTGTTTATTTATTTATTTGGTTTCTTTTAGAGTTTTTATTAAAGAATTTTAAATAAATTCAATAATTCTATTTGGTAACAACTGAAAGCTAAATTCAGAGTTTTCTGTTCACAATTTATTAGCTAACGTGCAAACTGTTGCCTTCTCGATATCGTAAATAGCCTTGATATCCACGTTTTCAGGGTTAGAAATACGAAATTTTAGCTGCCTTTTTTAAAAATCTTTTAACATCTGCAGATGAAAATTAGCCTCTTGTGCTAACTCTGGCTCATTTACAATTTACTGTTTTACTGTTGATCGATGAGCATTGTCCCTGACAAAATAATAAATGAAATGAAATAAATGAAATGACATGTAATGACAAGAAGGTGCACACACATACACACACACACACACACACACGCACACCCTTTCTGTGTGTGTGTGCATATGCATGTGTTTGTGTTCCATACCTTGATAGAGGAGGTGGCTATCTGGAGGTGGTGCAGTCTCCTCAGGGTGCTCTCTCGATCGGTGAAGTAGGAAGCGGCGAGCTGATGAAGGAGCTCCAGAGAAACCACGGAGCTGTTGCTGTTTCCCTCCGACTTCTTATTCAGCTTCTGCTTGTCCAGGAAGATGGTCAAGGACTCCTCACCTGTGGATCAACCAGCCATCAGTAAACAAAAAAAGTACAGAATCCTCTCCAGAATGTGGCTACGAGGGGGAAGAAGGGTCAAAGCAACAGGTTGATATTAATCTTGGGAGAAAATTGATGCGACTTTGTGCTTTATATTTTATATGTCATCTTTGTCGGACCTTTGCTGTCTCACTGTGGTTTTGTGGTTTGTCTGTTCTTGCTATCTATTGAAAAATAGAACATAATAGACCAATAACAGATCAATAACACCAGATTAAGTTTGGACATTTTAAACCTGGATCAAATCGCAAATACATCAACGATAGACAAAGCCTTGCTCTTCTATTGTTCCATACAAATCTTACAAATATTTTTTGATTTGACAGAGGGATGTTCTGAGATAAATAGAGTAGTTTCAGTAGTATATTCACTTTTAAAATATTGATTCTGCCAACTATAGAAACTGGTAGTGACGTCAGTCTATCAATCGAGTCAGGGATTTCTTCCATTAAGGATTCATAATTAGCATTAGCAACATATTCAAACTTTGTCCCAATCAATTATTCTACCACATTGAATTCAATCATTTCAGAAACTGGGTTCCTTCTTTCATTTGTATTAAGTAATAATATTGAGGATTTTGTTTTAATCACTGCATATCCTGATACATCACCAAATGCTTTGATCAACTGTAATAGAGCTGGAATTGATTTGCTTAGTTGTAAAATAAAGAAAATGACATCGTAAGCATACAGTGATAGCCTGTACTCAGTCCTTTTTATTTATTCTTATTATTTTTATAATAATAATAATTATTATTATTATTTTATTCTTATTCCATATATTTCTGGGTGAGATCGTCTTATTACTGTTGCAAAAGGTTCAACTGCTAATGTGAATAATAATAATGGGGACAGTGGACAACCAATTTTTCTATATTAGATGAACCCACTTTCTGAAGTTATTTCCACAGCTAAACCTTTCTAAAACATTGGAAAGATCGGGCTATTTGATCCTATCAGAAGCTTTTTCGAAATCCGTGTTCTTGTTATCTGTCATGTGGATAATGTAGCATGTCACAGAATCATACGCAATAAAACCAGGATTCAAGACAGCAGGGTGTGTTCTCCATTTCCTCTCATGATGTTTTATAAACTATCCGAGTAGCGATTAACTGTTTGCAACACGAAGCTAACAATTCCAGAAATAATCCAAAAATGTCTCCCCCTGTNTAGCGATTAACTGTTTGCAACACGAAGCTAACAATTCCAGAAATAATCCAAAAATGTCTCCCCCTGTCCTCTCCTACATTTCTACCAGGAAGTGGGAGCAGAGGGTGGGAAGCGAGGAAACGACCAGGGACTTGAGAGACATGAATGCTAAAGCTGTCCCAAAGACTTTCCTCTCCTTGCCTCCTCTCCTTCCCTCCACTCCTAGCTGGTTAAATGAAGTAACTTTGATTTAAAAAAATAAATAAATAAGAATGATGTCATGTTCGCTGTGATGGATTACTTATCTGAAGCATATTTCAAGTCTCTACAAGTAGTTTTTTTTTTTTTTTTTTTCAATGGCAGATTGGAAAGTAGGAAAAAAACATCTCTAACAGCTCCAGTAATACATTTTGGAAAATGGTTGCAGTAATGTATGTATTTATTTTGCTCAAACATGCAAAATCACCACTATGTGCCTTTAAATTTGACAGTATTACTAATACTATCTACATACACACACCTAAAAATTCAAAGTTTCACTTTCTAGCATGTACGTCTGAATGCAGAAGGGGTGGTCTTAAATTTAATTTCTTGGCAAAAGTCTTCTCCTGGGACTATATTTCCTGGTGGAGACATATTTGTGTTCTGTGCAGTTCCACGTTGGACTGTTGAATGAAGTTACTTCGACAAAAAAACCTAATAGACATATTGGTCGCTGGATGGATTATATATCTCAATCATGTTTTAAGTTTCTACAAGTTGATTTTAATAGCGAACTAGAATGAACTGAAATCACTGTCTGTCTGGAAGATAGGAAAAACAATTCTAAAACCATTCCCGTAATATGCATTGGAAAACATATCCATGTCATGCAACAAAACCAGGATTTAGAGATAGCACAGTGTCTTCTCCATTTCCTCTCATGGTTCCTCTTACACATAACTTGTGTGCAGGTTGTATTTACTGGGCTCAAATGTGCAAAATCACCAGAATGCTCCTTTAAGGACTAGTCAGTTATGCATGTTTGACTGCCATCAAACTTAGCTGACATTAGTTAAATGGATTTTTACAAATTGTGATGCATCAGCTCAGTATTTTGTATTTATTTAGTTTTGCAACAGCAAAACTAGATAAATACATTAAAAAAAAAAAAAANAAAAAAAAAAAAAAAAAAAAAAAAGAGCACTCATTATTGACAGATTCTTAACACTTTTCCACTGAGTGTGTTTCACTTCTGACAGTCGTGGAGCCAATTTATTCACTTCAACCCAGCCGACGTCTCAAACATTCGCAGATTTGCTTCACGGCTAAATGGCTGTGCTTGAAAAGAAAGAATAAAAAAGAGGGAAAGAGTAGAATAAAAGCTAAATGCATGGNGCCGCTGCTCAGCTACAGTCTCATCAGAATGCAGAGTGACTCCAATCGTTTAGTAAAGGCTGTTAATTACATATAGAGTTGAGCTATCACTGTGTCGATGCATTTGACTCCCACGCTGACACTCCGGCGCGTATGTTCCGTCTGCGGCATCAAACTTAAATATCTGTGGATCCGAACATCAGAAATTCAACATGACAGGGATTGTTAGCAGGCTGAGCGTATGTTTCTTCTGTTTAAATGCTGTGTTGCATACAGCATGTGTGAGTATCCAAAACATGGAGAATAAAAAAGCCTAGTTGTAAAGCTTAAAGGATCATATTGGTGATTTTGCACATTTCAGCCCAATATATACAACCCACATATGCATTACTTTACCGACAATTTGCGTACAGCACAGCAGATGAGGTTATGAATAAGCTCAGCACCACGGGAATGTGACCAAACTCACCTAAAGTCGAGTGAGATTATTCTATCAAATGTATTGATCACTAACACATCACCCAGATATCATATCGCTGAAATTTATGACCAGAATGAAACACACCTTAAATTTAGTGTGGCAGTGTGTTTTACAAATCATTTCTCCAACATTTAAATAAGGAAATACTGCAGTAATGCCTCTTTCAAGACAAATGCTAACAGATGCTGCTAACAGACATTTATGTCAGCGTTACTCAGAGTTACCTAGCTGGCCCGAGACCAAGGCTGAAAACTAGAGGTGGTCATGCATTCGCTGTTGCTGCCCTTCGTCTTTGGAACAGCCTCCCACAGAGTCTCAGAGAAACCAACTCAGTCCTTATATTTAAAGGACCATACCAACAATTTTGAATTTTTGAGCCTAATATATTCAATTTTCATACACATAACGTTACTGACAATCATTTCCCAAAGCAGTAAATTAAAAATGCTTTTCCTACCTTCCAGACCTCCATTGGATCACATGACCATGAAATATGGAACTTTTTTTTTTTTTAAATANCCTTCCAGACCTCCATTGGATCACATGACCATGAAATATGGAACTTTTTTTTTTTTTAAATAAAATACAGAAGAATACAGAAGAACTGTTTTTGTTGGCTTTCTTTTTATGTGGCAATGTTTTATTAAAGAATTTTTCCCTGATTTTTTCAGACATTTTTCAATTTCTAGAAATTTCTAGTTTGAGTTCAGAGTCAAGAACTTTCAAGAATCATTTATTAAATTATATATTAACAAATTTATTTATTTATTTTCATTTTTTGTCTAAACTAAAAACAAAAAAAACAAATGAATGAGATTTTTAAAGAATTTTAAAGATCTTTTGTTTTAGGCAAAAATTTCAAATAAAAACTAAATTCAGTGTAATGGAATCACGACACATTTCCAGTAAGATACTTACTAAACTTATATAGATAAATTTTTTTGTCTTGATTTTTTTTTTTTTTGAAACAAGAAAACCTAGAAATGTGTAGAGTTGATCATTTATTTTTAGAATAATTTTCTTAAAATCAAAAATTTCTGGAATTAGGAATTTAACTTTGTGAAGTATGGAAGCAATTTCTAAAATTAGGCGTCTGTTATCTGTGAAGTCAGAGTGTTAAAAGTTGTGTTAAACTGTTTCTGTATCTTAGTATCAAACCTGCTCACACCCAGAGCTGAGTAGTAATGTGTTCCATTTACTCTGTTACATTTACTTAAGTAACTTTTTTTCACAAAATCTTACTGAGTAGTTTTATTGCAGGATACTTTTAACTCATACTTGAGTATATTTATGAAGTAAAATATATACTTTTACTCTGTTACATTTTGTTGCACTTTCTGCATTACTTTTGGTTTCACCGTTTGAATTCAGCATGTTCAGTTTTTCTCTCATTGTCAGACACTACACTGTCTGCTTCAGCTCTGAAGTAGCCACACCCCCACCCTCCATTTGCATGGTTTCACCCAGAGCAGAACAGTCATGGTGGAATCAACAGCAGGAGGTTGAGAAGAGGCACATCCCTGGCCACACATTCAAACACTGTTTTCTTTTCAGTCTACAAAAACCAACAGCTACATAACGCGTTGCATCTTTGTCTCGCTAAAAATGTGACATTTCAGCTTCTAAGAATCAACATGGAACTTGAGGAAACATGTGGCGGTAAGCTGCAACATTAGCTACTTAACTAGCTGCTGCTGCTAATGCTAACTCAAGTTTTCCTGTTCTATTCTGAGTAAATTCATGAAGCTAACCTAGCTAACTGTCTTAACTAGCAGCTAATGCTAACTCAAGTTTTCCTGTTCTATTCTGAGTAAATTCATGAAGCTAACACAGCTAACTGTCTTAACTAGCTGCTGCTGCTAATGCTAACTCAAGTTTTCCTGTTTTATTCTGAGTAAATTCATGAAGCTAACGTAGCTAACTGTCTTAACTAGCTGCTGCTGCAAATGCTAACTCAGGTTTTCCTGTTCTATTGTGAGTAAATTCATGAAGCTAACACAGCTAACTGTCTTAACTAGCTGCTGCTGCTAATGCTAACTCAAGTTTTCCTGTTCTATTCTGAGCAAATTCATGAAGCTAACCTAGTTAACTGTCTTGGAGCCAGGCCAGAATCGTCGTGATTTGTTATGTGGTAAATATTTGATTTATTACTGTCTGTTTCTTTATATGATATGATTTAGATCGTATTAGAAGCTACATATGGCTACTTTGCATTTTTTTTCTTCAGATGAGCACTTTATAGCTTGTTGATTATTCTAAAGAATAAGCTTGATCAAAGTTACTCACTACTCAATAATCTTTTTAATAGATACTTCCTTACTCTCACTTAATTATTTTGGTGACTACTTTTACTTATACTTGAGTAACTATTATCATAAAGTAACAATACTTTTACTTGGGTACAGTTTCTGGCTACTTTACCCACCTCCGTTCTCACCTGAAATAAGCCACTCCTCTATTTATGGAGTCCTGACATTCTCTAACCCAGTAATAAAGGTGAGTGTGTCACCTGCAGATCTTCCTTACCTCCCAGGGTGGCAGAAACCAGGAAGTGGGTCCCATACTTCTTGATGAGGTTTTCGTTGATTTGCTGCAGGGTCGGCCGTCGTCCCAGTAACCGCAGGTTGCGTAGAAACTCTGGTGCTAAGGGCAATGGAGCTTTAAGGAAATCTCTCTTCTCTGTAGCCAGACTGTTCACCTTCCAGTGGCTGAACTCCCTGAATACACACATACATGCACGCACACACACACAGACACACACACAGACAGAGAAACATAAAACAGTGAGACTGAGAATAGCATGTGCCTGTCATCCCTGATTCTGACTCACTTGTTTAAAGGACAATGTATGTGATTTTGCATGTTTGAGTCTAATTTCCAACCTGCATACACATTACATTAACAGCCATTTCCTAAATCATACCAATGGAGTGGTACATTTTAGAAATAGTTTTTTTTCTACCTTCCAGACTGTCATTTGTTGCAGGTAACTCGTAACTCCAGTATGCTATAAAAACAAATCAACTTGAGATAAGTAATTCATCATGTTTTTTGAGATTTTTGTCAAAGTAACTTGATTCATCCAGCACAGCTGCATGGAAGACAAATTTATGTCTCCGCCAGGGAATACAGTCCCAGGAGAAGACGGATTTTACTAAGAAATTAAAAATAGCCATCCCTTCTACATTTGGACATACGTGTTAGCAGGTGGTCACATTGAATTTTAAGTGGATGAATCACCTGAACATTTGATTTAGAAAGATTAGGGGATGTGGCAAATTAACAACCTACCTTACCTAAAGTAAGGTTTTATGTTTTGGAAGTTAAATATTTATTGGGCTTAAGCATGCAAAATTGCAGTATGATCCTTTAACCCTCTACAATCTCAAGTCAGTTTGTAATTTTATTTGTTAATGAATTTGTCTTGTCCACTTAAAAAAACTCCGCTATAAAAAAATATATCCTTGAGTAGATATTTTTGACAAACTGAAAAACACTGTTTTCAAGCCCTCGTTTGTTGTTATAGTCCAGTCGCTTTAATACCTCGCATTAAAATGCGGTCTCTGTATCTACATAGTTACCTGGATAATAACATCCAATGTCAGGATTTGCATTTGCACTTTATATTAAAAAGTGTTCTCATTATCTGGATTCTGCCTGTGTTGTGATTGGATATCAGCAGGCAGGTCGTTTGGCAGTTCATGCTTCCTCTTTGCTCCATGGACGAGCTTATCCAGTTTTAAAATAACTAATAACTTTTTTGCATGGGCTGTTATTGTTCCAGATGCACATACACATATACAACCAGTCGCAACTCCCCATTCAAAATAACTAGTGAGTGGGAGGACAAGGTCGGGCAATGTTTTCCGCATTAATATTTTATTAAATATGTCCACAATTCTTAATACAAACTGAACAAATCCAGCAAAAGCAGACAAACAAAAACTGTCCAGTCAAGTGAAGTCCAAATTAAAAAAAAAAAAAAAANAAAAAAAAAAAAAAAATGAAATTCAGCTTCAGCAGTTAAACTCGTGGCTATGGTTTGCAGAGAAGCAAACAGGAAGTGGAGACTGTTTTGTTTCTTCATTAATTTTTCAGCTTCTCTATTCTTTTCACAGGTTTCTCTGAGTTTCTCTCTGCATTCATGAAAAAAAGAAAAAAAATCAATGTACCAGCATTAATGATAGCAATACAAATTACATTGTGACTGTGTCTGTGCCGGAGACATTAATTGGTGCATTATGGGAAAATGAACCTCATAACAAAGCACTCGCTGACCAAATGCTCCAGGGCCCGTTCCTTCAGACAAAAGCTTTGCCGTGGAATGTACTAAACGTTACAAATTGGAGCTCTCCTTTGAAGAATAATGCACAATGTAGTAAGTAAAACTAATTATACTGTAATACGTCTTAGTTCTAACATCTCAATGACCCTCGGTGTATTTATTGTGTGTATTATTAAAATAATTGGCCTATTGTATGTAGCCGAGTGGAGTCGTAATGCTGTCAACAGCATAATTACAGTGTAGTCTTGTTGGTAATAGCAAAACATTGACCACAAAAGCTTTGCAAAGGCAGGGAAAGTGAGACCGTGATACACTGGATGTACCTCCCTCTGCTGTGTGTGTGTGTGTGTGTGTGAGTGTGAGTGTGTGCGTGTGTGTGTCCTCATGGGAAAACACTACTAGGAGTTTGTTCAGAGAATGCATAATAATATGTTAACCCACTGGAGTCAACTTTCATTTTTCATTGAATTTATTACCTGAAATCTACACTGTAAAAAATATCCTCCACTGGACTGGATGACACATTTTAGCCTGTAAAGATCTGGACATTTCAGACAAACCCATAATCCCAAATGTGACAATCACAATGAGACGACTGAGGCCTAGAAAACAACGGAATTTGTTTTTTATGGTTTGCAGAGAGAGTGTGAAGGACTTGATCAAAGAAAAAAAAAAAAGAAAATGTCAGTCAATTGTGAAAGAATGTTTTAGAATAGTTTAAATAAAACAATATTTTCTTATGAAGTTTTCAAAATATTTCAAGAGTTGATCATCAGTGATCAATTAGATAGAATAAAATGTTCCTTATATTTTACATTTTTATAGAACTCCGTTCTTTGACAAAAAAAAAAAAATAATAATAAAAAAATTAATAGACATCATGTTTGCTTTGATGGATTATCTATCTCAAGCATGTTTCAAGTCTCTGCAAGTTGATTTTAATGATGTACTGGAATGAACTGAAACCAAAGCAGTCCAGATTGCAGGAAAAACAAATCCAATATTAACTGTGAAATAGCATATTTTGAGATTGTCATATTTTGTGATTATCAGTATTGCAGATATTGGGCTCAAACATGTAAAATTACCAGTAATGTCCCTTAAAAATCAATGCACAAACAAACATCCTTCTGTATTTGTTCTGCAAAACCATTAATTTGCTGTTTTAATGCGACTCAAACATCAAAACATCACTTTCCAAACACCTTCTGAACACCCACTCCTGCATTAATTACTCTGACGTTTCCATAGATACCGACTGCATGTCAATCTTCACTGGTCTTCTGTCCTTCTGCCTCCATTCAACACTGTTACTGCAGCAAATCAAAGAATTTCTCCTTTACCCAGACAAATAACTTCATTGTCTCACTTTTCGCTAACAGCGCCGCCTCCTCCATTCCTGCCCGGAGAGCCTCCTCTCTTGTATGTCTCACCGACCCTTCGCTGACCTGCTTTGTGATGATCGCTGCTCACACACACACACACACACACACACATACACACACACACTGCCTGCTTGTTTCTCAAACTACCTTCGATCACCATGTGTGGAGATGGGAGTTGTGGGAGAATATACCATCTATTGCGGTCTCGTACAATAGACCGGTAACAAAAGCTGGCTTTGTTACGCTCATATTGTTGGGATTTTATTGACGCTCTGTCAGAGACGTGTTGATTCACCTCTGTGTTTTCTGTTTGTACTCAGACTGAGTCAGAGAGCTGCTGATTAAAGCTGTGTAACGTTTTAGACTGTAATTTGTGCTGACTTTGAAATAAATTACATTTAAAGCAGACATATAGTGCTTTTGGTTACTGTCCATTGTGTTTAATATGTAACACAGCAGAGAGTTGAACGTTGTCAAAATGTCAAAACTTGAGGTTCACGCCGAGAAAAATGTCTTTTATTTGCCTCTCACAGTCAAAGTATATGTCCTGAACTGAATGTTTCCTGTTTGATTTGTCATTTACTTCTGTAACATTCTAACATCATCATGTAACCTGTGAACTTACCTGCCCAGACATTTCATTAGAAACACCCACCAAGTACTAGGCTACTCTTTAGACCGCATCTGTCATACTGTGACTGACCAGTTAAAACAGAGGGGCTTTTTGAGAGATGGCCTTAAAGAGACAGTACCAAAAATAACCTGTTTCCACTCAGTGTGCACAGCAGGGCTGCAGCAAGGCAGGGTAGAAGTGGATCAATTTGTTTTAAGCATTACAAAGATTTAAACATACAGCCTATAATTTAAAAAAAATCTATTGTATCCTTTCATTAATGAGATTGTTTTTTTAAGTCCCCAAAAAGTTGAGATTTTTAAGATACATGATTTTTAAGGCGCATTTATACTTTACGCTAACTACGCATACACGTGCGCTCGTGACGCGCGTCCTGAGCGTTATTGTGTACATACGCACCTCCGTAGTTAACGTCAATCCAGAGGCTTAACGCTCTATCCACCAGGCGGCGATGTGAGGCTCCGTGACTTGATACAGACACAATTTAGCAGCCATGGAGGGTTAAGCTACACAAGCATTTTCAGCAACGACCAAACATAAAGAGCACTTACCCAATCATCTTCATCTGGAAAACAGTTTAATCATATCTTAGAATGAAATATTTCCTGACTAAACATTTTGCAGCGGCCAGTAAGCGCTGGTGTGATTGGTCAGTTACAGTAATCAGCTGCTGAAATCACGTTTACTGGTACGAGGATTTTCAGGAAAGTACAGGAATACTATGACAATACCCAGAAAAACAGGTAATTTGCTAAACAAATAAACTGACTGAACAATAAGGGGGTTTCTTTAAAAATCTAAAACAAATCGGGGGTCAGCTTATAAACACGAGATTGGCTTTTCTACGGCAGATCAGCTTCTCAAACCTTGCAGCCATTTCTGTCTGTCCGTGCACAGGTAATAATACACTTTTTGTTTATGTAGTTTTACAGGGACCATCTACATTAATTAACATCATGCATATCCACGGTGTAAATGCATCGGATTTAGCCAAAAGAAGGCTAATTTTTATCCGCTGTCCATAAACATTGTTTATTTACTTGTCGGTCCCTCATGTGCTGCTCACGTCACGACAAATGTTCACAACACTGCCCCCTGTGGTTTCTGTAGGTACTGCCGNCTGCTCACGTCACGACAAATGTTCACAACACTGCCCCCTGTGGTTTCTGTAGGTACTGCCGCGTCTGGAGCGTCGCGTTAATTCTGGATGACGCGCACAAATGACACTTTAAACCGACGCTAAAAATGTGTGTCGGCCATTTTAAGTGTGCGTACGCGTAGTTTGCGTGAAGTATAAATGAGCCTTTAGAGGACAGCGATGATTTCTTCTGACGTTGGTGGAGACATTTTGATGCAAACATTTTTTTTTTTTTTTTTTTTTTTTTTTTGCATTTCAAGTGCATATAGCTCCAAAATGTGAATAAAAAAACCCTCTTTGATCCCTGGTATAAGCTGAACAACCAATTTTGATTTATTATTAGAATTTAACGAGATTTTCACATGATAAAACTGCAATTTCCACAATCCTGCTTCCAACACACATAGCTAGGCTCATTCCAGCGGCAATTATGTGATAATTCCAGGAAAGCAAAGGTCACTCTCATTTGGAGGCAGTAAACCAGAACAATTAGTCTGTGGCTCGCGCATGCATCAGAACGCATTCGTTTTAGCTCAGTATTTACTCCGCCAACTCACAAGCTGCCGGCCATTAGTTCCAGACTGATTAACGAGGGCTGATGCAGACTGATGCGTTTTCTACACTGACTGAGCACACTGAAGAGAAGAAAAGAAGAGCAGTGCATCATTTACTTCTCCTCGCTTCGCTTTCTAAGAGTTAACGCTGAGATCGCCAGCTGACTATTTGACTAATGATGATAGATGGTGTTAATTAAAAGGCTTTATCGCAGCACTGATTGCACCTGCAGCTCTGGAATGTGATTTTTGCTGAAGTGGAGGGATTTTAAAAATTAAAAAGTATAAAAATTTTTACTCCAAACTAAAAAAAAAAAAAAGCTCTGTCTATGCAAAAATATTCCTGGGATGTTCTTCCTGGCAGCATGTAGGAGAAATAACACCTGGATATTATGAGCTGTCAGGTAGAGCAAGAGAGTCCGCGGCTGTCAGGGTGAAAGTTTTCACCAAACACTTCCTAGATTTGCAGCAGGAAGCCGAGGGAATTTAAAACATAATTTTCATTAAGTGGATACATGTGAAGCAGGAAATGATTGTGTGTTTGCACTGGTTGTATATCTGTGGATCCCATCGACCGCTCTAAGGTTATTTTGCAACCTTAGTATTATTAGGTTCTAACTGCCTTCAAGCTAGTTTTGAGATATTGAGCTGAAGTTTTCAGCAGTTAAATGCAAATGAAGGCCTGTTGTTTGTTAAATTACAGCAAAAGCTGGTTTTAAAACTCAGGAACCACTAGAAGGTCCAAACCGGCTTTTGACATGGAGTCTGAAACTAGAAGACCCAAACTGCTTTAAACCTAGACTCTGGAATCACCAAAAGACCCATTTTCACCAAATCACCAAAAAACTGATTTTCATCTGGACTTTAAAACCACAAGAACATCTCGTTTTAACCAGGTTTTAACCTGGACTAACCACTGGAAGACCACACTGGTTTCAATATAAACCACAAGAACCACCCAAACAAGCACACCCAAACTGGTTTTAACCCAGACTATGAAACGACATGAAGTTCCCCATACTGGTTTTAACCTGGACTCTGGAACCACTAGAAGACTCAAACTGGTTCTAACCAGGACTTTTGAAGGACTCAAGAGCCCCAAACTGGTTTTATGGACAATGGAATCACTAGAACAGGAGTCCCTGAACTTTATCATGTCAAGAACACCTAAATTGTTGCATTCTCCAGCTCCCCCCCCCCCCCCNCCCCATGGAAGATATTCAGCTATATAGTATTCAAGGGATAGTAAAATCTTATTACTTATTCAAACTTGCAGCATACTTTCAAAGTTATTCACCCAGTAGTATAAGTTTCACTATTCAATATTCATTCAAATACAAGATACATTTGAATATTCAATATTAACTATATTCATTCAAAATATTCAAACACTTCTTATCTGCATGTGTGTGTGTGTGTGTGTGTGTGTGTGTGTACACCCTCACTAGTGGGAGGGANTCAAAATATTCAAACACTTCTTATCTGCATGTGTGTGTGTGTGTGTGTGTGTGTGTGTACACCCTCACTAGTGGGAGGGATGAGCCTGGCGTCTTTTACACATTTTTTTATTCTTGGTTCAGATGTGTCAAAGCCATATGCATATCATTTTCAACATGCAGTGTGCTCCTTGCTGGTTTCAGTACTTTCACAATAGAAAATCCTTTTCACAAAGGCAGGTTGTGACAAATGGAATTAGGCATTTGCATAAATGTGTGGTAACCATGTTGGGAGCTTTCTGCCTGATCAGCGCTGTCAGTCTGCTTGCTGGTCATGGCAGCGGCTACATCCGCACACACCCACATATTGATTCCATTTAATTCAAGATAATCATCCAAAATCTGAAAATTGTCCCTTCCAGTGGCCCTAACTTCATGTGCTTTGCAAAAAAGCATTTCTTCCACAAAGTTTTCCTCATTGAGGAATCTGATGTATGAGCAAACGAACAGTTGTGCAGCATTTCCTGTGCTGGTGCTTTCATCCAATTGTAACGTGAAATATGGACTGGCCTGCACTTGCTCTAAAAGTTGAACAGATATGTCCTCAGCCACGTCATTTATTCATCAGGCCACTGTACTGTCCGAGAGCGGGACCGCTGGAACTGTTCTTATCAGCTTGCTAGCTAGTGTAACATGCGGAAACCTTGGCAACTTCCTAAAGCGGTAATGATGTTGTCAGATGATGGACTGATGAAAAATGCCACCTGCTTCACTAAATCTGGTCGAAATTGAAAAGAAAAAAAAATAGGACATTGCTTATTTTTTGTATTCTTGCCATAAAGAAATGTAAAAAATATCTTAAGATTATAATTTTATTTGTTTGTTTCTACAAATTTCTCCCTCATGTCCCCCCAGGGTGCCACAGCCCCCACTTTGAAGAGGTCTGCACTAGAAAACCGAAACTGGTTTTAAAATGAAGTCTGGAACCACTGGACCAAGGCTGGCTGACCTAAGACACCTCTGGGCACAATATCAGATTGAAAGGTCAGTTAATATAACCAATATATTAATTGTTTCAATGGTTTTTTAAATCCCTATTTTAATGGAATTATTGATTGCTATGTAGCATTAGATTGTGTCAGATAAAAGAGGAAGAGAGAAGAAGTACAGCTCTGCTGAAACCACAGTCCTGTTAGTTTTGGTTTGGGCGTGATGTGACATTTGTGGTGTCGAAACCCAACAGACCTGAAACTTTATAATGAGCGATTTCACCTGAATCAGGTTCTCTCTCACCTCTTAATGAGAAGTGACCCAAATACTATTTCTGGCTGTAAAATGGTGGGGGGCGGAAGTTGGCTGAGTGCACAACTTTTAAGTTTCTCCAAGAAAATTGTGCTTCATTGTGCACAACCAATCCTCTGTGGAAATGAGCCTTCTTTCGTATGTATGGAGGGTCTGAGATTTCCACTCATCGTGTCTCTGAGAGTTTGGTTATTGCGGCTGATGTAAAAAGGACGTAAATATAATTTTTTTAAAAAAGAAAGAAAGAATCCCATGAGGACATTATTACATTTGATTACAACAACTGAACATACTGACAAACAAAAGTGGTAGTTTGAGATACTGAACATATTGGGCCAGATTCATAAACAGTAATGCATGATTTATTGTGTCTATGTGGGCATATATCATGCAACAATATTCCCTTATTCATAAACATCTGTTAGCATCTTTTAGCATTTGCCTTCAAAGAGGTGTTGCTACTGTATTTCGTTATTTACATGTCGGGGAAGCGATTCAGAAAACAAACCGACATAAAAAAATTAAGACGTGTTTCATTCTGGTCATAAATTTCAGCAATATGAAATCTGGGCGACGTGTTAGTGATCAATATATTTGATAGATAAACTCACTCAGCTGATCAGTTAGTTTTTAAAGGGTGAGTTTTGATTCGCCCTTGCATACATTCTTGTGGCACTGGTCTTATTCATAACCTCATACACCCCCCCTGGCACAGAAAATCATATGGAGGTTAATATTTGTGTTTACCTGTTATTTTAGTGTCAATCTTTTAAAGTGTGGAGCTCTGAAGCAGAATTTATGTTTCCTTTGTCATGTCAATATCGCTTTAAAACCAGATGAATCAGGATAAAGTGTGACTCTTAAATATGAAGCAGCTCATTAACATGCTGAGCTTCATTGGTTTTTACCTGACACACCTGACAACAACACTACCTTAATGTGACCCAATGCTCTGATTAATCTAAGAGAAGCTTTATGAATGAGCTGCAATTATCATTTCGTGCAACTCTGCAAACTTAGTGTAATTTTTTTATGATTCTGGCCCATTGTTTCTGGAGCAAATACATTTTTCTTTTCTTTTCTTTTCTTTTTTTTTAATGGTACATTTACATGCAGCTCCTTTGACCTCCATTTTGTTCCATTTCTACATGTAAGCCTATGGGAGTCGCCGCCTTTCAAACTGCCCTGCTAGCTTTTTTAGACTGCACCAAGGTCAAAGAAGAGACTCAACAGCAACATGGATGTCCCTGTTGCAAAGCTGCTGTTGATGGTGTGAGAGTATAGTATGGTATGACATAATCCAACCTGAGCTCCTGGAAGAGATTATTGAAGCCTCCTTATTGTCATGGGGACAAGACAAGTGTCCATCTCAAAAAGCTAAAGCCAAAGCCAGCGAGTGAGTGTCCTGAACTAACAAAAAGCGCTCTCAGCATCACGTTTTCCGCTCACAAGGAGATACAAGCGAACATGCAACTACAAAAAAGTTCCTAGAAAACTGTTTTTTTCAAGACCTTTTAATAGATATGCTTATTAAGAAATTGAAATATTAAAACAAAATCTACTAAAAATAAAAAAAATAGGACCAAAAATCAATTGTCAAAAAAAAAAAAAAAAAAAAAAAAAAAAAAAAAAAAAAAAGAATTTTGATTAATTTTAAATTCAAATTATTCTGGAAAAATTCTTCCTCTATTCATTCCAGAAATTTCTTACAGACTTTGTTATCATGTGATTTTTGATCTCCTTCACACTTGCCGATTGTCATTAATGTCCAGAATGTCACAATCCAAACTTTATCATTCTGTTTATTAAATATTTTTTTTTAAAGTGCAGATTTTTAGGAAGCAAACGAAAAACAAATTCAATGAAACAATGGAGTCTAAATGTATGAATTTAGACTCCTGATGGTTAAATAATAAAGAATAACCTGATCACCTGATGAATAATATTGGTTTATTTACACATCCAGGATCTTCCCCTGAATGAACTTTCATTCACTTGAATGAAAAGTTTCTCAAAAACTGGCTGACACGCCTATTATCTTTAGTTTCTCAGTTAGGAGCCTTAAGTTATTTCATGAAAACATCCCCTAAAACTTTAAGCTGCTCCATTATATTAGTCAGACTGTCCTGTCAATGAGTCTCTAGAACAAAATCTTCTACATTTTCAGCCCAAGCAGCAAAAACATCACAGTCCATTCTCCTGTCCCGGGACCCAAGTTCATTAAAACTCACTCTGTTTTTCAGGAACCCACTAGAAATAGTCCCTCCACCCGGCCTGCAGGGTGGAAGTCACTCCATGATTTTTTAATGATGTCTGAGTTGCTCCCAGANCCCTCCACCCGGCCTGCAGGGTGGAAGTCACTCCATGATTTTTCAATGATGTCTGAGTTGCTCCCAGAAGAGCCATTAAGTGTTTCCTGAAAGGAATTGAACTGGAAGCTCACGGCGAGGGACTGACAGGGCAATCCCAAAATGACAGCTAATGGGAGCAAAAGATTACTTGCACTTTAAGAAGTGCAAGCATATTTAATTTTTACTGAGAGAGATGTACACTGAGTGAAAACACAATTATGATTGATTAAATGGTTTGCAGCAAGCTTGAAGTAATCAGCTTTAACTTTATATCATACTGGGAAAGTCAAGCCACTTTGTGTGTCCTAAATCTGTTAAGCTTCACCTGCCTACTTATAAAGCGTATCTGGGTTGAGTTTCTCTGTCAGCTATTTTTAAAGTTTTTCATGCTTCAGCTGAATCGTCTCGGCTTAAGATGTCAAACACGCCATGGTTCATGTAAAATATGTCAATGACAACGCTGAGATTTGACATCATTGCAGCAAATGGGCATTTCATTTGGGGTTTGAATGATGCTGCCAGGTGTAAATCTCAGGTGCAAAGTGGGGAAACTGACCCTCCTGACATAACTGGGGGTGCTCTTGTTATACACATTAAAGGGCTAAAGGGCCATCGCACACACACACACACACATACACACACACTCACAATCTCACCAACAGGAAGTAACCCTTGTGATGTCGCAGTTGTTTTCACATGCTGAATAATGATCCACGTGATCAACAAATTGAATGTGATGTGTAAAATTCAGTGGAGTCCTCTGTTTATGGACCATACCGTCAATTTTGCATATTTAAGCCCAATAAATACCACCTGCATGCACACAATATTATGTAACTGACAAATCATTTCCAAAACAATTGCTAGCTTGTTGCTGTTATTTTGTCATATCCTCAAATCTTTCAAAATCAAATGTTAAAGGTGACACTCTCACCTTAAATTTCAGTATTTCACCTGCTAACGAGTATGTCTGAAAGTAGAAGGGACATTTTAAGTTCTCAGTAAAAGCCTGGGACTGTATTCCCTGGTGGAGATAAAAATGGTCTCCCATGCTTCTCCANAAAAAAAAAAAAAAAAAAAAATTTACATTGTGTTCACTGTGATGGACTATTTATCTCAAACACGTTTCAGGTCTCTACAAGTTGATTTTAATAGTGAAGTGGAATGAACTGAAGCCAATAACAGTCTGGAAGGTAGGAAAAACAATTCTAAAATTTACCAGTAGTATATTTTGGGAAATTGTTCTTTGTAAAGTAACATGTATGCGGGTTGTATGTATTGGGCTCAAACATGCAAAATCGAGGTATTGTCCTTTAAATTTGGCTATATGTCAAATTGTACACTGATTTCGCTGCAGTTATGGAAGCATTTTTATCTACAACATACCATTGGTAGCATTTAACTATCTTAGAAACAAGCTCCTGTTTGTTTTCTCTATTCATAAAGCTGACTTTTCTCCACTTTTCCTTCTTATGTATGCCCTAACGTACTGCTGAAATCATGATTTTGCTGCATTATGTTTGCTTTGCTGAGGCTGATCCTTCTTTCTCATGATCCAGGGATAAATCTCTCAGGGTAGAATCAACTAAAGTCTCTGTACTGGAGACGAGCAAAGCCAAAAGGCTTACTTAGCAACTGTCTGCTCCTAAAACAACACAGGGAAAAAAAAAAAAAAAGGGNAAAAAAAAAAAAAAAAGGGTTTTCAAACAACAAAGAGCAGGTCACGTGGCAAAATGTTACCTGAAGAGACTGATGAGAGAAAGAGAGCGAGCCAAGGAGAGAGAAGATAGAGAGGAAAACCAAGGACAGAGCAAGAGGGGGGGATTAAAGAGAAACAAGCTAGGGGAAAATTAAAAAAAAAAAAAAAAAANAAAAAAAAAAAAAAAAAAAGGGAATAGGTGAAGGAAGAAGCAGGAGGCCCCATTTATCAAGCGGAGAGGTGGAGAATGAAAGAACGTGTGTGTCCGCTCATGTGTTTTTAGTTCAATGTGAGAGCAGATGACAAATTGACCATATGGATAAGAGCAGACGGTGGCCAGGCTGTGCTAAGAAGCAGTTAGTTCTACCACATTGTGTTATTTGGCATCCGGCCTAATGTTTAGCACACTGGGAAACTGGCAAACTAATGGAAACGAGCAAAGCAGCACGGCACAGGCTTTCTCAGGCTCTTGGGATGGTATGGGGGGCTTTTGCTGCCAGAGACGTGCCCCATGAGAACTGCAGAACAACACTTCATGCAAATCGTAATCTGACGAAAGGGCATGGCTATGTAATGATACCAACAAACAACAGGAAACGGATGAAAGCTTTGTTTTTATGTGTTATTGTTTATTCTTTATTTCTTCACAGGACCCCGTTTGCTCAGCGGTTGCTAATCTTCCTAGAGACCGTAATTTTAAAACACAACGAGCGATAAAAGATTGAATCAGTTAAAATCAGGGATAAATCTCTCAGGGTGGAATCAAATAAGGTCTCTGGGAACAAAACTGGACAGTAATAATTATAAAGTAAAAATAGAAAATAGAAATGAACCTCCAATAAAAAATGCTCATTGGGTGTAAAATCTCCTCTTGCATCTAATTAATCATAAGTAGCCATGCAAACAATCTAAACCACATCAGCAACACATCAGCTTTGACAAAACAAGAAAAAACAAAAGAAAAAAACAGTGTCATATCAGTCAGTCATATTTGCATTAAAGTGTATATCTGTTCAACCAACTAAATTATCCATATCTGTACTCAGATGGACGGGGCTTAGATGGTTACTCTGGTTTTATTTATTTTTATTTTTTTAATGAACTGACAGTGTGACGGCAGTAGGGAGTGACAGTTGGCTAACCACAATAGCTTCTATAGCTTCTAGGCTAGTTAGTCTAGAAGCTATAAGCTAGTAGAAGCTAGTAGATATGTACAATATACGTTTGTATCAGTATCTTGCATGTGAATGTCCACAGTAAATGAATGTGTGTTTAGCTGTGGACTGAGAATAATGTTGACTGAATAGCAACTGAGAATAGCAACTATAGCTAATAGATGCTACTATGCTAGTGTGGACAGATTGGCTGTAAGTCATGTATGGAGCAGCAGCAGCAGCTCTGTGTAGAGAGGAGCTCTGTGATTGGTTGCCTGGACGATCACGGAACCATGTGGACACAGCGCTAGTAAACACTACCCAATCAGATTTTCCTTCATGAATACACATTTTACTCGGATGGTACTCGTGCTCGTAAAAAGTACATTATCCATAACATAGATACTGAGAGATATACCTAGACCTAAACCTGGACCTGTCAGGGAGTCCAAATCCTGCAGTGCCGAATGTTTTTATGAGCGATAATGATGATCCAATGAGAGTGAAGGACACAAGTGAGAGGAAAGAAGGGGGAGGAGCTGTAACACCTGCATCACCAACATTAGTGTTACGAAGTGTGGCCACGAGGAAGCCATCGTGCATTACAACCAGCACGGCAATCTGATGACTTTGAAAGCCGCTCGTACGCGACCTAAGAAGACCAAGATCATGTTCTTCAATGTGGATCCATCACCAGTCATCAGAACAGAACCAGCTTCAGAGGTCGTTGAAGAATTCTGTATTAAAAATCTATAAATCTCTAGTAGAGCCTGAATTTACAGCACATAACATAAAGAATTTTATGATGATTTTTTTCGTACAAGGTTTATTGCAGATTTGTGACTGAAAATGCCCTAGACTGAAAAACCAGGCTCTCCTGAAAACAAAAAAAACCAAAAAAAAAACCAAAACATTAAAAAGATATATTGTCTTTGATGCTGAATGACAGGCAGAACTCAGATAAGATTTATACAGGTTGAATCTAAGCCTTGAAGGTCAAAATCTACATGCTGTGACAGATGATTAATAAAAAAAATAACAAACTTCTATGAATTTCTGTGATTTCAGAGGTTAAATATCGTCAAATTTAAAGAACCATACCAGTGATCTTGCATGTTTGAGCCCAAGAACTACATGCACCATACATGGTTACTGCCAAACCATTTTCCAGAACATACTACTGGATCGGTACATTTTAGAATTGTTTTTCCTACCTTCCAGACTGCCAGTTAAGTTTATTTCAAAAATCAGTTGTAGAGTTTTGAAACATCTTTGAGATAAATAATCCATCACAGCAAACCACATGCTGTTTTTTTTTTTTTTTTTTTTTTTTGTCAAAGTTATGAAATTTACCCAATCCAACATGGAGCAGCACTGAAGAAAATGTATTTCTCCGCTTGCGAATATAATCCCAGGAGAAGACAGCTTTTACCAAAAATTAAAAAGGCTGTCCGTTCACAATCATGCATCTGTGTTAGCAGAAACATTGAATTTTAAGGTGGGTTTATCACCTGAACATTTGATTATGGAAGATTAAGGGATTTGGCAAAATGACACAAAAGCTAAAATACTGTTTTTTATATTTTGGAAAATTGTTGGCAGTAACACATATGCAGATAGAATTTATTGGGCTTACACATGCAAAACCACCAGAATGATCCTTTAAAGTAATACAGCAGCTGTTATCTCTTATTCGGGCTGAAGTGTGGTATCATCATCATCATCAGATCTTAATAACCGTCATATTCCTGAGCTCTGGGCAGCTCAGCGGCACCGCACACTCCGGCGCTGGAATTGAATTGTAATTGGCCCTCACGCTCACACGTGTGCACGTGTATGCGCGTGTGACAAAGGCATCACATCAGGGCACAGTTGACGCGCTGTGATAATAAGTGCCACCAGATTTGTGTATGAACACGTACTGATTCAATTATTTCACCCCAGCTGGAGAAAAAAAAACAAAAAAAAAAAAAACAAACAAACAGCAAACAATTCACACATTTGATTTCATATCTCTTCTGTGGAGAAACGCCTCTGGGGCAATGCAGAAAAAAAAAAAGACTGTACGCTCCGTTTTTAACCCTCTGAAATCCGTTCATTTTAATTTTACTCTCATTTGCCACCTACAAATTGATGTTACAAAATAAGCAGACATGATGACACAATTCACTATTTTTGCATGGCCTGCTAAGTTTTTTTTTTTTTTTTTTCTTCTTTCTAGAAAACAAACAAAACAACACAAAAATGATAAAATAAATTATTGATCCAGGCAATTTCTTGTTATCTTGATTCTAGAAAATTGCTTAAAATGACAGTCTAAAAAAATCTGAAAGAAAAAATTGAATGAATTGTAAAAGTATAAACCAAGCTTAAGTGTGTGTCCATGTGTGTGTGTGTGTGAGAGAGAGAGAGAGAGACAGAGAGTGTGTGGATGTGTGTATGTGTGACAGAGTGTGTGTGTGTGTGAGAGAGAGAGAGAGAGAGAGAGAGGGAGTGTGTGTGGATGTGTGTGTGTGTGACAGTGTGTGTGTGTTTGTGTGTGTGTATGTGTGTGTGTGAGAGAAAGAGAGAGAGGGAGGGACTGCGTGTGCATGTGTGTGTGAGAGAGAGACAGAGTGTTTGTGCATGTGTGTGTTTGTGTATGTGTGTGAGAGAGAAAGAGAGCAAAAGAGAGAGAGAGAGAGAGAGAGAGAGAGAGAGAGAGAGAGAGAGATGGATGGATATCAGAAAGCAGATGCTGGATGGGAAAAAAGACGCATAAAACAGAAAACAGCGGAAATAAAGGAAAAACTCCCAGAATGTCGACACAGCAAACTGAAGCAGACGGTGTGACGATGATGAAGAACGAAAGACAAACGTGCTGAGAGCTGCACATCACGTAGATCCTAGTGAGTATGTAACCAGTTCAATTATTACCACGGCTGCACCACAGAGACAAACAGGAAAAAAGAAAGCGGTGTTTTCTGCCAATTTTCACGTCTTTCCACCTTATTCCAAAGCCCCATGATTCCTTACATGCAAAGTGGGATGGACTTCCTGTTAGCACTGCCACTGAGAGCCTAGCAGTAGCCGGTAATTAGACAGTTTCTCCATTCTCTCATCCTTTCCTTATGTCTTTTCTTTTTATCTTTCCCTTGCGTCTGAAGTTGGCGGGACTAAGACACAAGGAAAGGAAGCAAGGGAGGGAATCGAGGAAACAAATAAGAGCTTTGGAACCCACCCAAGACTTGATGTGATACAGAAGCTCCAAACTCCTGCATTTAAAGGCTTGATGCTCTGCCAATGAAAAGAAATATCAATTATTTATCTCACACAGCAAATATATCTGATTTCTAACACTTAAATATAAATGTAATAATTTTAAACAAACAATTAGTCGTTTTAGCCAAACCACCCCCTCCTCAGTTGGTGCATTCCCCCAGGAACACCTCTATCATGTCTAGAGTGGACAGCCGAGACAGGAGAGGCAACCAATGAAAACAAATGCATTTAAATAAATACATTAAATGACTATACCACTGATCGTGCATGTTTGAGCCCAATATATACAACCTGCATGCGTTGCATTACTGACAACACAATTTCCAAAACATAAAAACACGTAAAATCATTTTAGATTTCCTATTATTTTTCATATCTCCAAATCTTTCAAAATCAAATGTTCACGTGATACTCACACCTTAAAATTCAGTGCTTCGCCTTCAAATGCTTATGTACAATAGTAGAAGGCACAGTCATTTAAATTTTTTAGTAAAAGACGTCTTCTCCTGGGACTATATTTTCTGGCGGAGACATACATTGTCTTCCATGCAGCTCTGTGTTGTATCAGTTAAAGTTACTTTGCCAATAAAACCTAATAATAATATTGTTCGCTGTGATGGATTATTTATCTCAAGCATGTTTCAGGTCTCTATAAGTGTATTTTAATAGCGTATTGGAATGAACTAAAAGGTAGGAAAAAAAATTCTGAAATTTACCGCTAGAGTCATATATTTTGGGGAATGGTCATCAGCAACGTGCATACGGATTGTGTTTATTAGGCTCAAACATACACAATCCCTGGTATGATCCTTTAAAACTGTGAATTTAACTCATCATTTCTAAATATGAAAGTTAAATTAGCCAGAGTGTGTGTACTGTCATAACCCAGCTCAAAGGCCATGACAAATAATGGGAACGGATGTACAATGACCGAAAAAATAATGAAATTTATTTTAAATTAAAGACATTAATGCCAAAAGATGAAAAAGGATGAAGTGTGAAAGTCAGTAATATCAGTAATGTGTGTGTGTGTGTGTGTGTGTGTGTGTGTGTGTGTGTGTGTGTGTGTGTGTGTGTGCGTGCATGAGTGAATGATGCAGTGTGAGGTGCTGTTAAAGGACCATACCAACCATTTTGCATGTTTGAGCCTAATATATTCAATTTTCATACACATAACATTACTGACAATCATTTCTCAAAATATACTACTGGAACGGTGAATTAAAAATGTTTTTCCTACCTTCCAGACCTCCATTGTTTTCAGTTCATTCTGCTATTAAAATCAACTTATTGATACTTGAAACGTTCTTGGGATAGGTAATCCATCATCACCAACAAGATGTGTATTCAGGTTTTTT